>JXWZ01003985.1:0-11150 GCA_000956215.1 Anopheles farauti No. 4
TTTTTTGTTAACATAAAAAGACGTTGAATATTTGAATTTTCACTTTGTGTCATGATAGACTGTGAACACACTCGTAGGTTGGCAGCCATGGTCGTGTTTGTTTTGACATTTCGTTGCAGCGAGTGAGAGGAATGAAGTGAGATCGTAGAGGCTTCTCACGATACAAAAGGGAGGAGTTTCTCACTCCTGGCTGTGGTTCATTCATTGCAACATTCGTCGGTAGTTTTTGTGTTTCTTTCCTGTCCGTAAAGTGCCTGTTTTCCATTGATTTATCCGTTGTTAGATTCCTCGATTCAATCCGCTTCTTGTCCTTAGTGCCTTCTACCGCACGATGTCGTCGACGGTGGAAAAGAATGAGTATCCCAAGGCATCAAGTAAGTGTTTTTTTCCGATGAAGGGTGTGTGCATCGATCCAGAGGAATTCGCGTTTGTAGACGTTCATGGTGACGGTGGCGGTGGTGGCCTCAGTGCATAGCTCTGAGGTGGTGCCACTGTAAACAAACAAAACGCACCTGCCAGAAGATGCATTCGGGCGATGGATAATAGCCCGCTGCATCATTATCCTTGTTTTTATTTTCTTCATCTAGATGCTTTGGTGATTGGTGCAGTGCTCTCTTACATTGCGGCCGTATTTCTGCTGATGAGCTTCTGTTCACCTTACTGGATCGTGTCGTATCCGGAATCGTTTAGCAGCTTCAAAAACATGGGTCTGTGGGAGTATTGCTTCCGCGATTTTACCTATCCGTACTACCAGTTCCCAAAGCAATTCAACGGCTGCCATCACATCTTCAGTGAGGTACGGTACGGCTAGCTCTAATTGAGCTAGCCAATGACGTGTGCACTGTCGCATTTTGCTAATTGATGTTTTCGCTTCGCCCCTATACAGGAGTACTATGTGATCAGAGAGTATTTGCTGCCGGGATGGCTGATGGTGGTACAAGGATTCGTTACCATTTCCTTCCTTTTTACGTTCGGATCGTTGATCATCATGGCATGTGAGATTGTAAGGTGGCCACTGAAGTTTGTGCTGCGTTACGAATGGTTGCTGAGCAGCATCTCCTTTACTGGAATTGCATCGTCCTGTAAGCTAGCTTCGCTACAAACTTGACTTTTACGACTTTTTGATGACTAATCGAAAATATTTCTCTATCCACGCTCTATCCACAGCGTTCTTCATGTTCTTGGCCGTGGCCATCTTTGGCGGAAATGCGTACCGTCGCGATTGGCTTATGTACCCGAAGTTTAATGTGCTCTCGTGGTCATACGAGCTGGCCGTGGTTTCATTCATGATTCTCGGACTTGCTGCTCTGCTGCTGTATAAGGAGTCACGCAAATCGTATGAAATGCGTCGCGAGGCCAAGAACTTGGTCATGCAGATGCAGATGCACGAACCGGGCTACCATCCATCGCACCACACTAGCCGAAGCCTGCACAGTGGTGGCTATATCTAAGCGAAAAGTCGAAACACTTGTCTAACCCATATCCGATCTGTATTAACACTACCTCTCCGGTAAAGGCGCTATCGCATAAAGGAGATCCTTAGTTATCATATCAGCGCGTATAGTGTAGTAGCGCAGGGTATCAATCATAAAATGCTCTTATATGTTTTACACATTAAAATTGGCATGAATCTAGACATAACCACACCCGTCCAGCGGAAAATTAAAAAAGACAAAGTGCCCGAATAATTGGACTTCTTCAATACTTCATCCAACACAAGCGTGGCCTTTACGTAATTGTCCTTTCGTAGAACTCTTCGCACAATTCGGCCGAAGAGGGAAAAGTGCCTCAGTGTAATGAAAAAAAAGGAATAATCTTAATCGTAACTATTTGTAACATTTATTGCCACCCATACTCATGTGGGTGCAAATGCGTTCGAGCGTAGCTATCGCTTTTCTGTCCGTCCGTGAAGTTATTTGGTAGATTAGTTTTTTTTATATATTTTTTATTAACAGACGTAGAAGAAAAATCTTGCTTTCTTTAAGAAAAAAAAAACATTGCTGCTGCAATGTGAATCTCCGTACTAAAAACGAAAAATCTCGATTGCGTATGTTGTGGCCGTCCATTATCTTTAGTTTTAATAGTTAAATAAGTTTAATCATTCAAAGCACATTCCATAATCATAAGCGCAACAGGTTTTTTTTATGTACAAGTGAATAAGAATGCAAAACGAATGGTCCATTTTACACAAAATTCAAACGAACTACGATCGCTAAACAAGACAGAGAAATAAACGCAATAAAATAAACTTTTACTAGATAAATGTACTCGAACGTTGGTTGCCTTTTCAAGCCCAACATCACGAAAGGGAACCAAAACTATGGGCTAAAATTGCACATCCATTCCATCGTAACCTTGACCTCATGCTCTTTCCAATGTAACCCTGTGGGACCATGCTGTCCCACATTCTTCCGTTTTGCCAGCGGGGGTATTACTACTCGATGATATATTGAAAGTTTCGACCGAATGCCATTGAATAATAATTACCACCAGCCAAGTTAATACGGCAAAAAGTTGCCCAATCGTTTGGTCGTGTTCGTCTTCCTTCCGAGAAGGATTTGGTGGTGATTGAGGTTGCCTCCCGCCGTGTTCTGGTTGGTTTCATGTGTAAGCATTCAACCGCACATGGCGCCTGTTCGATGTTACCACGTTGTAATCATGTTTCAGGATGCCATGATAAATAGCCATACCATATTAATGTGTTGTCGAAAATGGTAACTTAAAATAGTTGTTGGTTGTGTGTTCGTGTGGTCCAAAAATCCGGACCAGACGTAATTTTATCTAAAGTTTAAACATGGACCAAATGATGCTTTTAGTAAAAGAGTGGAAAACAAACGTAACTTACCAGGTCTGTTGTGTTGGAGGCATGCCTCAAAAACTGTCTTCATTGCTGTCTCGCTTATATTGGCATCGATAACAGTAATCGGTGATTGCCGGATTAGTTGAGCATGCGAGTTGATCTTGTGCGGGAGACAAACAGTCGTGAAATGAAAAAATAAAAAAAAGTACCATCAAGAATTAAAATCGCTCCAGAAACTAGAAAAGAAAGCCAAATTAATTATTCTTGCTATATTCGTGCGGGAATTCGTGGTTGCGGTAACATATATTGACAAATTGCTTCTATTGTCTCCGATGAACGCTAGATGGAATGCCCAATTTACCTCACCTTCCCGTAGCAGGGTCGAAATGCAGTGCACGTAATGTGTGCAATATCACGTGCTGCGAAAGGAATGTGGAGCGTAAAGCACGGCAATTGCCAATCCCCAGACATTCATTAGGCAAGCATAAAAAGTCGTAAATAATTGGTGGGATCAGCTGACTTGGAAGGTCAGCGTTTGCTACTGCGATTGATTCCAACGGTGCGCGGAGAGTTTGTTTAGTCTGCTATCTGATTTTTCAGTTCGATGCATCGGAATGGCAGTAGTAATTTAATGAATTCGAATGAAGATTCTTTGGAAGCATCACGGGATGCCACAAAATCGAGATGGTTGTTTAATAGTAACATTCGTGACGAATCGACGTATGAATGTGACAGTTTACTATTCTTGATTTCCTACGTTAGGCTTCAACACTACAATCTTTTCGTCCCTAGCTGACAACAACTGACCCTGGACAATTCTTACCCACTCCGGTGTTATCGCTTGATGAGCTTCCATATCGCCTACGACCAGCCGGCAGTCGCCCTTTCGATCGAGTAGCACGGAAAAGCTGGCCGTTGGGCAGTTGCCAAGCGTGACAATCGATGATGTGCAATGTTCTGGAAGCAGCCTACGGATATACGTCCCATTCTGGAAGGGAAAAGACAAAGATCTCAAGACATTTCCAACCGATAGGGATAGCGGTAAAATGAAACAAAAAGCGACGCCATCGCACAGCCACACTCCATCCAGCACTCAGATGCAATTAGTTTTATTATTTTAGTATGATGTTTTTTCTTCTGCATCTCCTTCCCACGAGTTGATATTCGCTCTGTTGCTGGCAGCGGATGTGTGCGCCAGCGAAGGCCGGTCGCCACTACTCACTTGATCGTTGCCAACCGCCGAAATCAGATTAACGTTACCATAAATTTTGTAAATCCCTTCGGCAATGTTCCGGGCGACGCCGCCCGCCGACGTGTCCTGCTTGGCGTGATACGTGGCCCCATCGAGCTGGAAAAAGGCAAACAGAAGAAGTAGCAGTGGGGGTTGGAAATGACTCTTTAGAATACAACGCGGCTGACAAAAGTTGGTGGAGAGTGAGCAATGTATCCGTATATGGACTGGGGGCAGAAATGAGGTTAGGGACACGCTCGGCCAAAGATGTCCACTACATAGACAGATGAGTGTTGCATGCTGTAACAGCACGTACAGCAGATAGAAGGACATGTGCATCGCCATAAGTGATGCTTTTTGCCATGCCAACAGAACTCGAACCGTGGACGAGTAGTGGAAAATGAGGGGAAGCTGTTGGACACGGATATAAATTGTCAAAATAAATGTCTTAATAATTGCACGTCCCTGGTTTGGACGTGGGTTAATGGGATGCTCTCGAAAGAGTGAAAGAGACGGATGGGAATAAATAAAGGCATTGTGATTTTGGGATTCTTCTGTGACGGCTGGACGGAATGCATGCGAATTGCACAACTTGTACACCACACGGTGGAGTTTTTTTTTATTAAACGATTCGGAGAGCTGATGTAGGTATATGTTTTGATTCAGTGTGAAGGATATGCCTATCAACATTCCATCAGCCAAACTTATAGTTTATACTATTGCACATACAAACTTTTAATTTATACTACTACTACTACTCCACTACCTATTTTATCCAGCAATATAAACTTCGTACTCAAAGACAACTAACAGGTAAAAAGTGGAAAGGGTAGGATGCGTATTTTTAAGTGTGGAAGAAAACATAACGAAAATGATAGGAAGTATGTAAATTACCAGTAGTTACGAAAGAAATCCATAAGCAGCTATTCTGTATTCGATTAAGTATGTGCGTGACTTTGTTCATTCCGTAAAACATTTTTTAATCGGTGCTTACAACAACATCCACACCTATGTCCGTATTTTGAAAGAAATGCAAGATAAATTCCATGAACAGTTTAATAAACTATAAATTCGATCCATGAAAACATGGAAAAAATCTAGTAGGCTCAGTATGTTTTTTAAAATCACTCATTGCTTCTGAAACCTTTGAATCCTTCGGTAGTGTGTTTGAAAAGCAATTTTCTTATCCAGTATACCGCTAAATATGAAGCAAAATTCGCCCAAATTTACGGCAGGAGCGTCATTGAACGGTGAGTGGTAGAGATTTACATTAATTAAACTGATTGCATGGGAACGTTCGGCAGCGCAGGTTATACATGCTGCTTTTTCTGCTGCTGGTCTTGCTTTTGCCGTGATTTTTGTCGCGTCGATAGGATGAAAAATACATTAACAATACGGTTCACTTTATTTCCGTAGCCCCAAACCGAACACCGATGCAACAACATGGGCAGCAGCACCATCATCAACATCAGCAGCACCAGACACGCATGCAGTATCAGCAGATACAACCGACTGCGTTCCCACAGCAACCGTTCGTCCAAAATGCACAGGGTTGTATCGTTGTGCCGTCCACCAATGCGGTACAGCAACCATGGTATAGTTACATACACCCACAGCAACCAGTGCAAGAGCCCAGTGTAGCTACTACCGCATATCCGGCCATGGTTCCGCAAACATACCAGCAAGTCACTCCGGCTCAACGTGGCTTTTCAACGTCCCAACCAGTGATGGGCCAATATGTGCCAGCTTCCCAGCAACAAAAGCAACCTCCGATGTCACATGTACAACATCAACCGGCGCACTACAAACCTAGCAAGGTGGACTTTGTGCCCAATAATGGTAGTAGTAGTAGAGGAGGTACCCCTGGTGATTTTTCCGGAACATATCAACCGTACATGCAGCAGCAACAGTACCAGCCCATGCAATCCTACCAAGAGACACTTACTCAACTCCCGACATACACGCAACCGTCTGCTCTTCCGGAAGGTTCAACGGCGGATGCTCAGTATTTCTTCGGTAAGTGAAATTAAACATGCTCTGATAGTAGTTATACCCACCAATAAGCGTATTCGTTGCTGATTTATTCTTTTCCATTTCTCCCAACACGTCGGTCACTTTCGGTCACGCTGCTTTTGTTTATGATCGCAGATGCGAACTGTACGATGCCGGTTGGGCAAACGCCTCCCCCGACAACGGCTACCGGATGCAGTAACCCCAAGTGTACTAGCTGCAAATCTTTTAAACGCAACTAACCCGACAACACGGCGGACTAAATCGACTGAAGGGTGCATGTGAATAAACGTATCCTTTGGCCGGTTATACATGACCGGTACTCGTTCGAACGAAAGTTTCTGTTCGAGTTTCTATGTAATATTTACCGCCATTTTCCCCGCAGTTGCTGTGGTTCCGGCTGGTTGCCCGTGACTGTCACGCTAATGCACGGCCTACCATTATGCATGTAACGAAGTATGTAATGGGGGTTCACTGACCCGGAAGCGTCGATTCGTTGTCATTCTTATGTTAATTTTAAAACCGAAACAACGTGCCAACCTTATGTGGGCTGCATTTCCTGCTACGGGAATACGGTGCCATGCTAGTCTCTGATTTGTTGATGGCATTTGTTTGTTGTGTTGTGCTTTTTTTTGTTTCGCGTCGTTGGCGTCACATGAACGCATAAAACATGTTTGAGCCGAGGGACGGCTCTTTTTCAGCGAAATGTCACGTGTGCTTTATGGCCTTCCGATTTTCTGCACGAAGGGCCGCTCTGCCTTCGGGGACAATCAATCAACTCGTTATGGGGACTTTGAACTGGCGAGCGCATACTGAGTACACCGGAACCGAACGAACGTATGTACGTATGCATGACAAGCGGACGTTGGAGGAAACACCGAAGATAATGTTCTCCGTCGGCATCGTGATTGATTTGAATTGGTAAACGGGTGGAAGTGACTGGTCGGCTTATCTCAATTCGTGTTTCGAGAAAGTGTAAAGGATTTAAAAGGATTTGGTTTAAAAATGTGCGTGACATGAGCTACGTTCGGAGAAATGGAAGTTTTAATATCATGAAGCCGCCGACAAGATAGTATATTGCAATAAATATATTGAATTTTACTTTGCTTACACGGCTTTTTGATTATTATAATAATCGAACATAAATGTATTTTAGTTTTTTCCTACATCTAGGAAACACTGAAAGCAGAGTGCAAAGAAAAATGTTAGTTTTTTTTTTTTTAATTTGGAATGATTTAGTTGTATAAGTTTGTTATTTTGTATGCAAAAGCTGCATACATCATAATACAGATTTAAATAAGTTAGTAGGTACATGGATAAATAAGTAACAATTGTAAAAAAATATGCAAATATAAAGATTCGTACTGATGCGGCTATTAAAGTCGCATTTAAATAGGTTAATACCATTCAAAAGTATAATATTTCAATTTATTATTACCTATAATGATCCATTGTGTGATAACATATTTTAGATTCAACACAGAAATGCTAATATATATTATAGAACTTTCGGAAAGTCGTTATTGGTAATTGTTTTGTAATAATAATTTTCATTTTGAGAAAAGTTATTGCAATTCCATATTGACAAACTATTCATTTCTCAAGTTTGTTGCATTAATGTTTGCTTCATTGACTTATTTAATAAAATAGTTGACGAAAAAACAAATGAAACGACCGATTTAACCGTATTAAAACTTCATGCTATTTGAACTATTTGAAGAAAAATGGAATCTCAAACTCATTCCAGTACTAGTCAAATTTATTACCATAACTGAAGTAACATGCACAGGACAGGGAAAAAAGCTAATGATTATTTTAAAGTTATTCAACAAATGCTAGCACAAAATGTTATTTAAAAAAAAAAAATCAGGAGTAAAAGTATTCCGATGAAAATCACAGCTAGATGACTAGATGTTGCAATGTAATCGTCCTGGATAGGAATGCACTCGTGTACATACAACTTATTTTATTTTCGCTTACAAACACTTGAAGCATGGACAAATATTCAAGCACATACGTTCGGGATCGTTTCGGTGATGGAAGTACTGCTTCGTTCCATCACATGTTCATTTTCTCGGTATTACCACTTTCTAAGTAAGTTTCCCCTTGGTCGTGCGGTATAGATTTACGAAACTCTACGAAAATTTTACCAAACAAAGAGTTGCAACACAAACACTCGCTGGAGCGAAGGGTTAATTTGCTTTTTTCTGCATAAAACATGTGCAATAAATCATGTTATTTCAAACGTCGCCATGTTTACACTGCTGGTGAAGCTTAAAAGAGAGTGTGTAGGTGGGATTTTGTAGAAGGTATGAAAATGACAGAGACTAAAATGATTCTGTATTTAAATGCTGCTGAAGTAAATTTGATAATATTATTCCCGATGGTAGAGTTACGCATTTTACGTAAACCTATGCGACGGCATACAATTTAAAACGCTGCGGAGTAGAGCAAAGATATGTTTAATAAATAAAGCTAATATCCAAACAAGAGGGTAAATAGAAAAGAAAGAAAAATAATACTTAAACTGGATTCCATTCCGTCGAGTGTGGGCTTAACGTAGAGGGCGCCGAATGATAATGGACGCACGGAAGAATGAAAGACAAAGACAGAACAAAATGGTACACATAATGAACAAAGGCAACAGCGGCAAACCAAAAGAACCGCGAAGGGAAATGGTGCGCCCGAACCAAATGGAAAAGATGTTGTAAAGTGCAGCGCTCTAAGTCGGGCTTTTGTCCTCCCTACTACGCCTCTCAAACTTCCCCGCGGCACAAATGCTCTCTAGTAAATTGTACATAAATACTTGTTTCCGGATGTTTTGTTTGCACTCGCGTTCTGAGGAGAGTCCGAACTTCGACCGAGGCTGGCTTTTCGTAGGTGTAGACTTTAATTGTTGTTTCGCGGACGGAGCGCCTTCACCCGTGTTGAATGGGTAAAGTCATTTGCAAATGCGGGTGATTTTCGTTTAAATGATGGCCACTATAGCGAAGATTTTATTACCTTCAATTTGATGACTAATAAGCTCGTTTAAATTTTCTTTACCAGGGCTTGGAATTTATAAAAGGTCTAGTATAGTTTAGTAACAGCTAGGCCTAGTCTACCTTCATGAGTGATAAAAACATGAAGTGATCCATCAACTCCTGGAATTTGTCAACGAAAACGGTATTTATTTGTATTAAGTTATAATGGCAATGTGAAAGTTTACATGAGCAGCTAATTGTTTAATAATTTGAATTTAACTTCTTCTCTTTGTCGTAACGGCCAAAGTCATGCCTGCCCGATTTACCGACTTCCTAGACTGATTTTTCACAACCATAGCTGGTTAGTCACTCTTCGCTTGGGGGAGACGGTCCGAATGGGATCATGGTACCGGTCCTGTGTGTGGTGCTGGTAACACTACACCACTGAGCCACTCCAAATGCTTTATAAATAGAAAAAAAAATGTAAATGAAAGTTAATGCTTATATAAATATATTCTAACGATGAAAATTTTACGAAAGCAATGTTAAAACACACCTATATTATCTAACGGAAACATTCCCAATGGTGCAGGTGAACCTTATAAAAACCACTTTTTATTTTGCAACACAACAAAAAACTTATTCCATCACATTCCCAGTGTAATAAACGTGAGTTTTGCTTCACAGCGCTCTGAGCACTGTTGCTTCCGCTGCCAGGTGATATTTCAGATGTTTCCATAGCAAACTATCACCGTATTGCTATTAGTCGCCTACGTAGGGGTTTGAATGATTCAGCGCGCTAACAAGGATATCAGTGACTATCTCAAACATTATGTGACCGAGGCAACGCTAGTATAAACGTCGCGCTCTGTTATTGTGATCGTCAATCCTGTGTTCGGTCTTGCTGTGCAGAGTGAAAAGCACAAAAAAAATAACACACACAACACTCGGCAAAAACACGCATGGTTCGCTGAAACATGCGAAAGGAAAATTTAACCGGATTCAGTACGGGCGGAGTATATGCCTGGCAGGTCGTTGAGAAGTTTGCACACATTTTACACAATACGCTGTAGAAAGGAAAGCTTTCCGTACCGGTGCACCGGAAACACTGGAGAAGGTCGTGGTTACAATTAAAACGAACATACGCGTTTGCACAGCACTTGCATACATACCACAATCCGACGAGTACATGATCGCAATTTGTTTGCGAATGTTTTAAGACATTTTTATAATATTTTGCGTTTTTTTCAACATTTCTAGAAAATCAAATTGTTGAAGAATGTTATATATTATAACATAGATAAGTGTCATTGGTGAATAGAAAAATAGAGTCATATTTAAACAATAATCGGACTACAATTGCTGTTGCATACACATGCAGGAAAATAATTAAAATTTATCGCTATTATTTACTGTTATTATTCGTCAAAAAGGACAAAAATCAAAATGATAAAAAATTATACATTATATGCGGTGGTGTTGTTATGACTGCAACCGTATTTAAAACGATAGAACCGCTACCACAATCTAAACTAAACTTCCTTCAAGAAATAACAAACAAGTTACAATAGTGAAAATTAGATTAATAAACCGGAAAAACGACAGGAATGGACACGCAGATCAGTTAGCCGGAAATAAAGCTATGTTACTTTTATACGGTAAAGAATAGTTTTAAATATTTTCAATGATTTTAAAATAATTATTTGCATTAATCGATTGACTCGTGCACTTGGATCATTGCCAATGAACTGCACAATGATCGGAGATTTCCTAATAAATAGGATGAGAGCATTTTTACTGCAACCCACAGTAAAAAAACTAATTAGAGGTTAGAGATGGTGTCACGCATAAATTAAAGCTCAAAATTCAACCGGGACGGTAGAAAAGCATACAACTCCATATACCGATTGGTTCGAGCCCGCATACATAAAGTTAAAGTGGAAATTCCGCAGATAAAACAACCGCTAAACGAACGCTATCAACACCGCTATTTGAAAACTCGTACTGACAGCCGGGTAGCAATTTTCGCTTTCCAGCTGTCGAAGGGAGTTAGATTTCCGCTTCGAATGGGTTTTCACCTCTTTATACATCGACTTTTTGTACGTATGTATGTGTATTTGTTCATTTTAGTGATCAAAGGAACTGG
>JXWZ01003986.1:0-18777 GCA_000956215.1 Anopheles farauti No. 4
ACAGCAGCAGCAGCAGCAGCAACAAGTGCAGCAACCCACTACACAACCTCTCGTCGCACAAGTGCATCCGCAACAGCATCAGATATTAAAAACTCCAACGTCCACGGCCACGCAGATGCTTGCTAAGAGTAGTGTAGGATCCACGACGGTAACGGCAACGACAGGAACGATGGCGGCTGTGTCGAGCAGCAATAGCAACATTACTGTGACAGCGACGACAGTGAAGAAGGGTCGCAACACCACCATCCAACAACACCAACAGCTACAAAATCAAGTACAACCGCAGCAAATGCCTCCACTGGTCAGTGTAAATTCAACAGTGCCAGCAGCAGCGACTCTAAGCAGCAGTGCTGTTAGTGGTGCCGGCGGTGGTGGTGGTGGTGGTGGTAACGGCGGCGGTGCCGGGACACCGACCGTAGTGCCACGGGTGCAAACAATTCAGCTGACTCCTCAAAAGCAGCAGCACCTAAAGAGCGTGCAGCAGCAGATCCAACAGCTCTCCACTAAGCTCCAAAACAAGAACCTTCTGGCGTCGCTCATGATACCAGCCGAATTTGATCCGACGAATCCGATCCACAGCAAGCCGCTTCCAACGATAAAGAATTTGCAAACAATGACGGACAAGGAGATATGCAACGTGTTGCAACGGTTGTTCATGGAGCAGCAGAAGATACTGTCGACGGGAAAGATCATTCCCACCCTACCGGCTGGGCATTCGTTTACCACAACGACAACCAGCATTGGCACTGGCGGTACCACGCAACAGTCTCTTCCTCCGCCACCAACACCGATCGGCGCCAATGCCCAAACGGGTGGACAAAGTGTGTCAGTGAACGCTGTTACGGACTTGAAACCGCAACAGGCGATCATTACACCAATCACGGTTACACCGACTGGCACCGGTTTTCCCGGTGGCACCTCTACTCCTTCATCCATGCAGATCACCTCACAACCGGTCATGGGAATAGCGGCTGCACCGGGCTCTAACATGAGTGTCCTAGCGCAGGGTGGAGTAGTAGCGAACGTTGCGTCCTCGGTTGCCCATTCCTCAATGTCCATCACGATCACGAGCAGCACCGTCCCGATGCAAAGTGTCGGTGGGGTACAAAAGTTCGGCACGGCTGCCAATGCTGCCGCTGCGGCTGGCAAACAGACTACGACGATTATCCCAATCACCTCCACAATACAGCCTCCACCTCCACCGCCGGTCTCTATACAACAGGGGCCCAAACCCGTCCTCAACTCCGCAGCGACGGTTACCTCCGTTGTAAATAACAGTATCGGTGGTGTGAAGAACAATGTTACCGTCGCCACAGGATCGATTGTACCATCGAAGCAATTGACGGGCCAAACAAATGCGGCCTCGATCATGCCTCCTTTACATACGCTTGTACCGGCCCAACAACAAATCAATATCACCAATACGGCTAGTGGTGCGACGAATGTGGCGGTAGTAAATCACCAACAACATCAGCTGATCGCAACCGCAAATCAAATGCCACCGACGCCACCGCTAACCAGTGTCAATCGTTCCAACACTCCCGTTCCACCGCCTCTCGTCGCAACGACTCTTCCCACCGGTGGGCAGCTGAAAACACTCACCGGTGCCGGTCCCGGAAACTCCTCCATCGTGATTGTCGGTGGGTCACATGCGATTTTAAGCGGTACGCCCCAAATGATTGCACAAACTGCGGCAAGAATTCAACAACAGCAGCAACAACAGCAATTGCAACTGCAACTACAACAACAACAACAACAACAACAACAACAGCAACAGCAACAGCAGCAGCAGCAGCAACAACAGCAACAACAGCAACAACAGCAGCAACAGCATCATCAGCTACAACAACAGCATCAACAGCATCAACAACAACAACAGCAGCAGCAGCAACAGCTACAACAACAACAGATTCATTTACAAGGAGGAAGTGTTGTAGTTGCGTGTGGAGGAATGACGTCCTCTGCTGCAACGACGTCCACCACATCTCCCGCCTTGGCAACAATTGCCCCGTTACGCACAACTGTGCCATCTTCAACGTCAACCGTAACAACTGCGATACTTCCACCATTGGTTCCGTCCAGTGGTAATAGTAGCAGCAGCACCAGCAACTTGCCATCGACCAACACGCCCAGCGCTACCCTACCCCCTGTGTCGTTGGCCAACACAAGCGCGAGTTCGTCGACTCCAGCCGTCGTTAGCTTAACGACGGGTACCACAATGGCTACGATGACGACCATCCCTACAACAACAACGACGGCCCAAGCACTGTCCTCAGCCGTTGTGGCCGCCTCAGCAATGAACAACAACTCAAGCACACCGGCTGTGATCATCGCCGCACCCGCGGGTACTTCACCGTCCACCCCGATGACGTACATTACGACAAACGTACCGAACAGCCCTGCTGTCAAAGTACCCCGTGCAAGTTTGTGAGTGTGATATTGCTTTTTGATACATTTCTCTACACAAGAAAAATACCGCTTATGTAAATCTGTGGACGATAAATTGGTTAATGTGTTATGCTTTTCTTATTAGTGCAACAATTAATATGTATTTTTCTTTGTTTTCTCTCTCGCTCTCTCCCTCTTCTTTACCTTTATTTTATATTTATACGTGGCTTAGGTTCGAGATACAGATACAGAAAGATCAGGACGCGTGCACCAAACCGGACACGAACACACCGTTCGGCAGCAAGCAGGATGCAATCAAGCGTCTTATTCGCTACCACTGCATGTACGAAGAAAAGTGTGAGGAAAACGAAGAGGAAGAGTTGCAGTTCGAGACGACGGCTGAATGGTTCCCGGAAGCGTTCCGTACAATGCTCAGTCGGTATCAGCGGCTTATGATCAATGAATCGATGGTAAGATCATACCTTGACAATGCATTTGGCAGCTTATTAATCAATTTTTTGTTTTTTTAATCAACAATTTATTTCATCCAATACAGCGCGAAGTACGGACGTCGGAGTTGATGCTGGTAAATAAACTTTTCAAGGCTGACATTACTCAAGAGATCGAGGAAATGCAGGAGCACTTACGTGAAGCGGAGAATCTTACGCAGCCCGCGACAGGCGAGAGTGCCGAAGACGTGATATGTGTATCATCGTCGGATGAAGACAAACCCAAACCGAACGAAACAGTGTGTCCTCCACTGCGAATCCAATCGCCACTTTTACCAACCACGCTACCAGAGATAGGCAGCACACCTATCGTAAATGGACCGGGTCCTGCTAACACGGCCGCGATGGTGACCGAAACGGTACGTTCCAACAGTTCTGTGTATCAATCTACAACGAGCAATGAGGTCTCGTTCCAGGGCATAATTCAAAAGTCCACTGTGGCTGTTGCGACTATTCAGGCGCAAACAACTGTTGCAAAGCAGGAAACTGTCGTGTGCTCCAGTCGCAATGTCACCAGCAGCGCTAAAACACCCTGGAACGATGCGTTCAAGAAGAATGCCACACGAACGGTGTCAGCGGCGCAAAACAGTTACGATGACATCGAAAGTGAAATTACGCCAAGCTTCATCATGAAGAAAAGTGATGCCGTCGGCGGTGGTGCGATTGAAGAGAAGAGACGAGGAGATGGTCCCGTCAACCCGCCGTCTTTGCAAGCTGCCCCGTTGATAACAGCTAGCGCTCCACCGACATTGCGCTATTTCAATCAAGTACACTCATCGAACGATCAAAAGGATTGCATTGTACCCCGAACCGACAGCAGCAACCATCAGCTGCAGCCTTCGTCCACAGCAATAACGCCTTCCGTCACCACGATGCCATCGCTTGTGCCAGCGTCAAAACACCCGACGACGGAGCATAACAGCGATTCCGCGTATGACGAATGGATGTGCTTTCCGAAGGATCTCGGCTACTTTACCGGCACCGGCGATGGTAACGTGACGAACGATGGCGATGGTTGCGGCAGACGGAAAACGGCAGAAGAAGAAATCCACGACCTGTTCCACTCGAACGATTCGAAAAGTGTGGACAAACAGCTGGAACAGCTGTTCAACGCGACGACGGATAATAAGCATCCTACCGTGGCCTCTGCACGAATCGATTCCCCATTGTCAGAATTCTTCAATTCCCACCAGCGTGTGCCCGGAACGGGTGTGAGCGAGCAAGTGGTATCGGCGGCGGCCAAAGGTGTCGAATCCCGATTGGATGCATTGTTCGACGGCCCAACAACACCATCCTCCGACAATGCTGGTGACGGTAGCGGCATAAATGAAAAATCCGACGATCTAATAACGTCTCGTCACTGGTCAGCGGTTTCAGTATTCCAGGCAACACACGAGGAAGAAGCGAGAACATCCGATTCTTTCCTACGCAAAACATCAGCTACCGGCTTCGAACTACTCCAGCAACGGGTACCGCACACCACCAGCAGCACCAGCAGCAGCACGAGCAGCAGCGGCAGCAGCAACACACACAAACGCCATTGGACGGGGGGTGCAATATCCGACGCGAGAGGGGATAATGCAGCTCCTTCCACTGGTTTGATGTACACAGATGAAGCACCGGACAGTGATCAACTGATCAATCCCAACAAACGGCAGTGTCTGACACTCGATCGGAACGATAAACAGCTCAGTGATAGCAACAGGTCCAACGTGAAAAACGACGAACACCGGTGGCTAATGCAATGCACCACCGGGAGCACCACTGACCAACAACAACAATCTCCCGGCGATGCTGCAGGCGGTGGCGGTGCGGTAAACTCTCAGTTAGGAGCAGTCAGCTCAAACGGGTCGACTTCGAAGCACGGGTCGGCTGCGCAAGGTAACAATAACATTCTTATAAGCAATGGTAGCAGTAGCAACAACCTCGTTGGCACCGATCTTAATAGCATTGGCTGTGGTGGTGTTGGTAGTAGTGGTGGTGGTAGTGGTGATAGTAGATCATTAAGCACTGGTGGGGTTATTATTGGTAGTTGTCGTAATGGATCGAACGGTAGCAATCCGCTGGTCGGACAGGTCGATGGTGACGACGACGGGCTGCCTTCGGCAACGAGTAACATTATCATGCTGAATCGAACGAACAACAATAACAGTCACAATAATAACAATATCAATCACCACCAACATCATCATCATCATCACGGAGGCTCGAAGCGAACGTCTTGGAATGGTGACATCCTGTTAGCGTCCGCAACGGCTGAAGACGTCGATCCACATCACGGGCATGTGCTCGACATGCTCGAAACTAACCTTAGTCTAAGCCTCAATAACCTTAACAGCATCTGCGGTTCCGGCATACTTGATAATGGTGTCGATCCCGGTGAATCGCTCACTCACGACCATCATCATCATCATCATCACCACCATTCGCATCACGGACAGCAGCACCAGGACGAAGAACTGCACCTTCACCACCATCAGCAGCAGCAGGAGCCGCACGGCAGTCTCTTGCATCATAACCACATTTCGCACAATCACATTTCCCCCCATCATCTGCATCATACCCAAAACCAGCATCACCATCAACATCAAATGCATCCGGGTGCGGTGGAGGATGAATCCGGTGTTGGGCGAAAAGCGAGCGACAAGAACTGCTTCAACGATCCAGACGATCATCTGGTGGGGCATGATGGTGGTGGTGTTGGTCCCGGCGTACCGGGCAATGATGCTACTAACATAATCCTTTGCGGTGGAGGTAGTGGTGGTGTTAATAATGGTGGTGGTAGTAGTAGCACCCGTCACAACGACGGTACCAATGATCCTGGACTGAACAACAAAATCACCTATCTCGATCGTGATCTTCTAGGCCTGGATGCTCCTGCTGATCATCACACCCACCATCATCACGCGGTTGATGATGAAATGGTTGGTAGAGCGCCGGTAAGCAATTCTGTGCACGCTCAACACCATCATTCGTCCGGCACGGTAGCAGACAAGGATTCGCTCCATATCCCGCCAAACATGATGGCGGTAGGAACAGGATCCTCGTTCCAGGATCACCATCATCTTCATCAACATCATCAGTCGCAACAACAGCAACACCATCATCATCAGCATCAGCAAGCGATCCACGATCTCCATCAGTTCAACAACATCTCGTTCGACAATATGGGCGTGCCGAACTTCGAGGAAGATATTAACCGGCAGGTGCAAAATGCAATCGATAGCATCCTAAACCTGCAGAGCAATGAAACGGATGGTACGCTGCACTATTCGCTTGATCATTCCTTCCTCGCCGATAGCCCTCTGTCCTCTAGTGGACTGACGAACGCGGTGAATCCATCACCGTTGAATCACGGTATTCACCAACATCAGATGCCGGAAGCGGTACCATTATCGAATCATCACTCAACAGCACACATACACTCTCAACAGCAGCAGCAACAGCAGCAACTGCTTCGACAACCTTCACCAATGGTGGCTGTTCAGCAGCAACAACCGCACGTTGGTATGAAGCGAAAGTACCCTACGGATTGTCCATCACCGATGGTCGGAGTATCACCGGATGATGGAAGTCCAATGGGCCCGGGAAGCAGCGGCAGTAGTAATAGCAACAATAGCACCATCAGTAGCCTCAGCAGTACAAACACCACTGGCAGCACCTTGAGCACGGCAAGCAGCAACACAGCCAGCCTACTCGGTGTAACGAACCATCACTTTGGCATGAACGCCTCCGACGGGGATCCGTTGAAGACGATCATCAAATCTTGACAACTTTCCATCATCGGCTAAGTTATTGAGAATGGTGCGAACGGCGGTACTATTGCATGCGCCTATGAGGTTTGTGAATGATTAGTCTCAGTGTATAGCAAACAGTTTCTTGAAACGTAAACAGTTCGAGCAGAGAGCCGTCATACAGCCTCACAAACAAACATATGCGGGCGAGTTATAAATTTTGGATCGTATTTTTATTGATAACTTTTTTTTCGGAATCATTTAAATGTACACCAATTAGCATATGGCATTGTTTTTCCCCTTTTCGCTTTTCAATGATGATGAACCCTGGGTGTTATTTTACTCGGTATGTTTGTTTATGTGCATTTTGGTTAAAATTAAATCTGTACCTTATTTCTTGTGAAGAAATTATAGCCCTGTCCAAAACACTGACTATAAAAGATCTCAAACTCAAAAGAATGTGTATACGTGCGTGTATGTATGTTTGTGTTTAAAACCGGACTGAGTTATACTGCCACCGGAACAGCCAGGTCAACAGACGGAACGACGAAAATGGAAGCAAAAACAAAGGCACAAAGAGTACACATACTCGATTGGGGTTGTAATTCGTATAACTATGTGTATGTTTTAATATATTCCCAATGGAAATTTTCCAATCGGAAACAAAGAGGGAAATTAATCGTTCGCGCGAAAATAAGAACGTACACTTTATCAGAGGACACAGTGAACAATGGGACACATACATAACAGAACAAAAAAGGTTAAGTGGCTAGAGCGAAAAGGTAAAAATTGGTGACGTTAACGATAATAGTGACTTAAGAGAGAAAAATAACTTAGCTAAGGTGAATTTAATAATCGTGTATGAGTTAGTACTTTGTAGTAGACATTAACACAGCAGTATGTACATACTTATATATATAAGCTCCCACCAAACCGGTTGGATAGCGGGAGCCAGAAACGAGCTGGTTGATGAAAACGCCCTATTCTTGTAGTGTTTGTATGGTTGAGTAGCTTCAACTTTGAGCACATTGGTCTGCGTGAGGAAAATCAGTAACCCAAGTAGTGCAAAGAGCGTGAGTGAGACTCGTACCATTGCACACTGGAATGGATGGATTAAGTTGGACGGTGCATCGGAACAGTTTATGTTATGCAGAACGAAACTTCCTAGGCGAAGGATATCGACTATCAGAACAGGTTGCACTACCTGCAATATTTTTATCTAGCAGCATGGAAGAACCCTTTTTAAATGGGATGAGAAAAGTATCTTGAATTTTTTAAACTCTTTCAAACGCATAATCTATAACTAACGCTCCTGCTGTTGTTGCTGCAAATAACCAGGAACGATGATGGTATGATTTTAACGGTAACGGTAACATGATGCAACAAAATTGAAGGCGTACAATAATCAAAAATCAATAATTAAACGGACCACACCCAAACATTAACTGCATTCAAAGCGGTGCCGTAATAACAATGAATTTACGGGCGACCAGACCATACCAAGAAAATTAGATGGAATGAAACAAACGAAACATAGTGAAAAACGGGAAGTACCGGAAGAACAAAGCCAAACGGATCGTTTTACAGCAGGATATACGCAACCATAATGCAAGAGGATAGTAATATACATTTAAACGGGTGCTTTTCATTGTCGAAAAGCTTTCGATTGGATGGTGCTTTTTCTATGTACGTATGTACATATGAAAAATTTGTTTTAAAAATCATTTGCAAAATTAATCACAGTGACACAATTTTTTTTTAAACTTTTCGCATGGCCGTATGAACCGATGCTCGATATGGAGCTAACTTAAATGGGATTCAAATGGGGATTCAAGCATTGGTCGTGGTCACGTACGTAGTTTTACGTAAATCGCTGATTTTTTCATTCCCATTCGCTGAAATGTTTGTTGATGAATTTCGCTTTTTTTTCTTTTGATTTTAATGCACCGCATACTGAGCGTGGGGATCCATAAGCTTACGTGTGATCGGGAGAAAAAAAAACATAAAGAAATTTCAAGAAGGCTTCTTTATTTTTGGCGTAACCGACCTTAGTCATACCTGCCGTGATACACATACTTATTGGACAATGTAATTTCACTCCTCGCTACGAGAAGACTACAGTCCATTTTTTCATTTTTATATTTTAATAGATGCACCAGGCCATTGATATATTCTTCTTTCGCTTCTGGTAGTGTTCAATCAAAGAGATTGTTTTCAATGACAGCAAGAGAAATCAGCATATGAAAACGGGCGTAGATGGTGTTTCGTTGTTTATTTGATTAGACACGATTAGATTGTTAGTAAGCAAACCAATCCAATGCGTCGTGATTCGTATAAATGGTATATTTGAATTTGAGCGAAAGTTAGAAAAAGTATAGCGCGTGTAAAATAATTGGGATGTTCGACGTAGCAACAGCAACGATTCAGCGATAGCGAGAGCATACAAACACAGCCAAGCATTAATTCGTAAGTAGGTAATTGGTTTTTCGCCTTTTGTTTATGTATTTGTCTACCCGTACTTTAAGTTCAATTAAATTAAATTAATATTTATATACGATGTGAAACTACGTAACGAAAGACACAACAGAAACAAGTAAAATAATGCTCAGATGATGCAACTTAGTAAAGATTATTAGTAATGCTGCAAACAAAAACAATCGTCACGAAAGGTACGATGATCGTGAATATCAATAAATAAGCAACGAGGATCAATTTCAGCAGACAGTAGCAAAAGGACAGAAAATGTACCAAATTGCAAAGCGATAGCTTGAACGATCATTTGGCAGGGGGTTGTTGTGCCCAGTGAATTTGATTGGGGTTTCTTCTTCTATTGCAAAAGATGCGTGCACTGCACCGTACGGTTGCGTTGTAGCTCTCACTAATTCATTATGGTCCCAGAACGATCGTTGCCACCATTGTCCCATACTTACCCCCCGGACCGGACGGTTGTGTTGGACGGGTATCTACAGAGATGAAAACGTGAACTGGGAATATTGTTTACGTTTCCAACACGAAAATCCAACACCGGAGAGCAAATACGTTTCGACACAAAATCAAACGTTGACACATTGGGGCGCTACCATAGCAACACGGGAGATAGAGCCGTTTTGATACTACATCAAGTAGACACTCATCCTTTAACATTGTCGTCCCTCGTGTCCAATAGGTTTGCCTACGGAAGAAATGTCGTTTTGTTGTGTCGCGTAGATTATAGTGTAACTTTGTTCCGATTACGATTATGATGGATAAGATCAATCAGAAACGGTTATCGTTGGTGTAATTTTAAAGCACCGTAAATAGATACTGGCAGAGGTAAAACCAATCAATCCCAAGACGTACAGAACCCATTAAACTAATATCAGTATGAGAGCTGCAGCGGCAATGAGCGCATCCGTATTGTACAGAGAAGCAAGCAAGGCACCATTGCAGTAGTGTGTGGTGTATCCGGTAAATAACGACAACTGGAAACGTTTAAACAGAGAAATTGATGAAAAAAATAATCTATCAAAATACAATAAAAACCAGATGATTTTTATTGAATACACAGTAGTGAGATGTAAAATAATTTATCTTCATTTTTGCTGATGCCGAATCGAAGGAGTACAATTTTCATCGTGACTGAGCCACATCCGATTATGGTAAGTATGATTTGTTTGTTGCACTCATTCTTACACATCGCACTGTACTTTGTTTCTGCAATACAGTACAACTATGGTAAGTATATTATTTTTCTACAGGTTCGAATGAAACACTGAAATAATACTCTGTAATGGAATGGACGGATTTCCAACCTATGTTTTTTTAAAGATATTCTTATTGTCTGCCGCTGGGGCTATTTTCGTTTCATTTAAAAGGATATTTTACGAAATATACATTTTTTTTTAAATTATACATTTTTTCTTTTGGTTAGTGTTGAAAAGCATTGGGACGAACTCAAAAATAGCTCTAAAATTCCCTAAACTTATGGAAAAGATTAAATAATAATTGAGAGCATGACAAATCACTGTAGCAAAATAACAAAATTGGTTATGTAAAAAAAGCGTTCAGACATAAAATACAGAGGTCTAAAGTCTGGAACTTCTGTTCGCATCTATTCATGAGCTGATGAAGAATGAAATTAAAAGGTGTAAATTTGTTGGTAAAACACAAGGAAATTCCAAAATGTTGGCCACTGTTCTTTTACTCACTAAGCCGTCCTAGAACCACTTCCGAACGATAACTCGCTGTAAAACATCCCGACCACGCATGACCATCGATCTTTCCGAACGATTTACCGTCTGCAGTGTCGCCATGACCGGTGTCTTCAAGCTGTAGCGACCTTCACATTGCACAAATAGTTGCTACATCATCATAAATTCACGGACAAGGTGAGCAACAGAATCAACGGCAGCAAGTTATTCCTGTTTTTTTCTTGAATTTCACCCGCACAGTTTAGGTGAAAATTGCGTACGAATAATAAGATGTCGGTTGGAAAGCCACGTCCGTTCCGATACGCCATGAAAAAAATATTTTTTTTCATATGGACAAATACAAGTATGTAGCATAAAATTAAATTAATAAACTGTTCTGTCAGCTTGAAAACGTATAGCTAAAAGTAAATGAAAGATGAATTCTATAGGTAATAAGCAGGTTATGTATCCTCACATATCTAAAACTAGTAATCGCTTGTGATCTCTCCGAACCTCTAAAGCATGATTTAAAAAAAACGGAAGATCAATCGGTTATCACTCCAGCCAAGCAGTAACTTAACAACATCTAAGCCACCTTTCGCCGCTGAAGTTACTTTCCCATAAGTGCCATCCGAAAGTGCAACGCTCCGTGTCTCGCTTGTCCAACAGCAGCGCCCCTTGTCTTATGTAACGAGCGAACTTGCACCCGCCCACTAAACTTCCGTAGGAAATTCCGTTGAACTGACCACCGTATGATCACCTCCTGCCTCAAAACGCGCTATGGAAAAGCATTGTGGAGCAAACATCGAACCCACCCCATTCCAGTACGTCAACGTTGCCAACGTGAAACGGCACAGGATTGCAACGTGCCATGCGCTGTGGGTCGTTTAATGATTGAGGCGACGACGTTTGCGACTAATTGGCGCAAAAGCGACTGTGTCGCGTGACGGTTAGAAACCGGCTTCGAAATTCGAAGGTTTGTGCGATTGCACACTGACCCACACCGACGTCTGAGCATATGTGTGTGTGTGTGTAGTGAGAGGGAGGAAGGATGATGATCTCACGTTGGCGGAAGTGCGCTGCTCCGCGGTGTCAAATGTATGCCATTAGTCGACGGATTCAGGGTCAGGCCGTCGGGTGCAGCATCCAGCAGACTGGTTGGGGTTGGGGTTGCCTTTACCTCTTGCACGTCTGAGGTGCCAAACCGTCAACCGAAACCGGAAACCGGTTGGTATTGAGCGTGATCAAACCATCGACAACAACAATACAAAACGAAGAAAAAAAAAACTCAACGATACAACGTTCCACGTGGAGTACCACCGGGGAAGGGGAAGTGAACAACCTGGGGCAAGTCGAAAGCCGTCCCAAACACGGCAGTTTCATTCGGAACGGCTGCACGATCGGATCTAGGGAGTAGTTAGTCGCGATCACGATGATCGCACGGTGAAGTCTTTCAGTTTGAATTATTAATTACTGAATAATTAGTGGCGTTTTGCAAACGAAGCAACAGTGTTAGTGTGTTTTTATTTCGTTTTTCGAAACCACTTCACAACGATGGTGGAAACGCAAGTGCTTCAGATTAAAACGCCATCAAAGTCGGCGACGACAATGGCGGCAACGACAACCGTCGCGACCGTTGCCGATGGGGAACAGAGTGTCGCAACAGCCGGAACCGAGGATCATTATGATCCTTCCGTGCGCATATTGCACATTCCAAAACAAAGCGACGGTTCCTGTGGCTTTCATCTGACGCGCAGCAAATGGGACCCGTATCCTTGGGTATGTTGGCAAAACTACAGTACATCCCGAATTTGCGTCTCGAGATATTCCATGTCATAAATGTGTATTTTTTTTTTTGCGTGTGTGGGCATTTCGCGTGAAGTGAAAGTGAGCATTGAGGGGGTTTTATCGCAAAAAAAAATCAATCGTCACTGAGCACGATGGTGGAAAAAATGCGGATAAGACATTTTTTGTCGACATATAGCACACGATTTCTTCCGCGCTTCCGTGGAAGACTCTTGGAATGAGGTGTGCGAAGTGTTGGCGCTCACAACGCCACCGCCGAATATGTGCGTCCTTCACCTTCTCCTCGAACGCGTTATACCTACACCGTCATGGCAGGCGAGAGCACTACAATCTGCGGATCTGTCGGTGCCGTTGTTTCAAGGCGAACGAGCTTCTTGGGAGAGAATTAACTCCAACACAAAACATAGCAACCACAGCTTCGCACTGAGACACACACACGCACACACTCAAACACTCGTTTCTGTCACCCGGTGTTTATGTAGTTGTTGTTGTTCATTCTTTAGGTCAGCGGTGTGGATGCAGAGTCACCGGCCGAGGTGACCGGGTTGAAGGTTGGCGATTGCGTTTTGGAGGTAAAGCAAAGCACGGTCCAGGTGGAACAGGGAACTGAACGCTTGTCTCTTCCTGGCGCAGGTCAACAACGAAGATGTCCTTGGTATGCGGATCGCGGAGGTGGCCGGTATGGTGCGTGCCAAGGCGGACATCGTGACGCTGCTGCTGTGGAGTACCGGCATGGAGCCGAGCTGCAATCCCGAGTCGCTGTGCTGCGGTCCGATGCCGATCAACTTGGAGCGCTTGACGGCTAGCATGCAGACGATCGTGGCCGCACTCGAGTGTCCGGTGTGTTTCGATACGATCCCGCCGCCGGTGTTTCAGTGCCAGAATGGGCATCTCGTATGCTCACGGTGTCGGGTGCGCGCGGAACGTTGTGCCATTTGTCGCGAACGTTACACCGTCGGACGGTCGCTGCTGGCCGAGCAGGTGTACCAATCCATTACGGAAGCGTTCAATTTGCGCGAGGGAACGGACGGGAAGCTGCGCGAGCGGCTGTTCGGTGCACGATGCACACGTCAACCGAAACGGGGACCGTCCTGCGATGGAAAGAAGAGCCCGTACGGTAGCGACAGTCTGCTGGTACCTTCCGGGCGGCCCATACACTCTCACACACACAAGTTTCTGGCCCGCATCATGGGCAAAGCCAGCTCGGTGGATAATCTGAGCAAGCAGCATAACAACCACCATCACCACAGCCAGCCACCGGACGTGGTGGGTGATTTGCAGGCGTCGAAAGCGAAATCCCTCTCACTGTCGTCGAGTGAAATATTCAAGTACGTTTCCAACACGCGTAGTAGGCGTTTTTTTATTCCTCTAAAAAACATGTGTTTCATTTTTCGCCCATTGCAGGCGTGATAATTCCGTGTCGGTTCTTCGATGCCCGTCAGCGAATCGTTTGGCACCGGAGCTGTCCGTTTCCTACAACAGTCTTACTGTTCGCCGGCCGACCTCGTCCATGTCGTGTAATGTTTCGGTCGAAAGTTTGAGCAGTATTCCGGAGAACGGCATCCAGATAACCGTCCCGCTGCGGCCTCCATCGTACCACTGTCCCTGTGGCGAGTACTGCAGTGACTTAATCGCCGGTAAGTCACCCATCCAGGCTCACACTCGGGATTCCATTAATTCCCACCTCTTATTCCCCACCGCCCACAAAAGCTCCGGAACTTCAGGAACACGTTACTGTGCATCACCGGACGCCGGTCATATCGTTCGGTACGGCATCGGCCGAAATATCACTCCCCCCGAGGACACCCGTCGATAATGCCTGTCTGCTGCTGCTGCTCGATGGTCATAAATTTTGGTTGAAATTAATCTCCGACACAAGGTAAGGCCAGCCACAGCAAAATGGGGGGAGGAGTGGCGATGTAGTATAACTCGTATTTATCGCTTTTGTAGCACCATCGGTGACATCTTCCTGTCCGCCCTGCTCGAGGGTAGCCCGGAGCTGAGCAAGAACTACGCGCTGGAAGTAATTATACGGAAGGAGGGCTTCGATCAAATACTCGGTAAGGAGCTTATCTCGCGCTCGGAGGTGCATTCGATGGTGGACAAATCGTGGAACGATCTGGTGAACACGAAGGCGGGTGTGTTTTACACGGGCGTCTGCATACGGGCCACCTTCAGCCCCGATACGGAAATTTTGCTCAAAGCATCGATCAAGCGTCTGGCGGATTTGTAATGTATTTATTGCGTATATGTGTATTTCCTATTTACTCCTCCGCTTTCTGCAATCAGAGTGATTAATTTGCATTCAGCGGAGGTTGAACGATTACAAGCTGTTTGTTGTTAACTAAAAAAAAGTAAATGAAACAGTTTAGTGTTATTTTATGCAAGTCGTTAAACTGAGGCACCTGTTAAACCGTGCATGAATGAGTCGGTTATATCGTTTAGAAAGCTAATAAATATACATCTCGATGTATGCACACTTTGCTTTTCAGTTCTATTTTTAACTATCATGTTTCATTACGGGGTTATAATACGATTTATTCGATTAAAAATAAATCATAAATATTACGAATAAAATTTCCTAAAAGGCTTGATTTCATTCTGAGGATAGACGACCGATGGTGAAGTTCGAAACGTTCCAATGACTGTGAATGAGGCTGCCTCAAAAGATTACATGTATCAAGAAGATATGTGCAACGGCTGAAACCAAAGAAACGAAGAGACGAAGAAAAGGTTGCACGATATCGCGTTTTTGAGTAAAATATACTTATCATCAGCTCGGTAAACATGGAGTAATGGCGATATTGTAGAAAAAAATTATAACATTTGTTTTTTTTGTTAAACAATCAAATGAAACAAACAAATCTGACCAATATCATCATTCCAAGTTACACACAGTGCGTGTCGTCAGAAATATTCCAACTTGAAATATTTCAATGCTGTCAGATGGATTGCAAAGTTTCGCTGAAATTGATCTAGACCTGTTTTGAAATTCGAAATCTTTTAATTGGAATCGAATGGATGGAAAATTTCCATCCATATCGTCCGTCAATACTTCGATTAAGGGACACTTTAGAAACCCCTTTAAATGGGGTGATTGTTTTTGTTTAATTACGTGTGAATGGTGTTTCATTGGTATGTTCCAGCTTACTTCCGTATTGATTTTATTAAGGCATAGAACCGGTTGGATTTAACAATCGAATAGGTTTGCTAATGATATCCATCATGTGCGTCACAAGCAGTTAGAAGCAGTGATTCTCAATATTTTCAACTCGAAAAAATGATGACAAAGGTAGTTTGTAATTGTTTAGCAAAATATAATAAATGTCACTAGATTTATTCTATGTAACAACGATATAACTACTTTAAGCATAGTTTGAATGATAAACTGTTAAACCGCTTTGGCAGGTGTACAATTTATTTTGGTAAAACTTGATCAGTCTTTTCATCGAACTATTCACCGCGGATCGTTCCACTGTTGTCCTAGGCAACAACCGGTTCGTTACTTTCGTTCACTATTCTTACACGTAATCGACGTACGTCCTGCTTCATTCGAACGAACAGGTTGCTTCGTACAACCTCCTGACAGCTCATCTCGAGCGGAAATGATCGTCCCTGCCACGGCTGTGGTCGATCGTCCGATGTACTGGGAAGCAGATGAACCTGAAACCGACGACTCTCCAGCTCATCGCCCAAATGCCACAGCCAGTAGAACGCTTCGCTCGATTCCTTCAGGCTTCGGAACTTTGCCACGAAGAACAGTTGATTGCTCTTCGAGCTGGACGTCGCCGATGTTGGCAGCAGGACGACGCAGACCAATGAATTCCCACCGTCGGTTAGGGTCACCTCCACCGTGTCCCCTTCCGTGACGTAATACTGCACGACGCTGGTCTGATGCGCCTTTTGCAGGTGAATCAGGATGTCATGTTGATTTTTCATCCGCGCACACGGCTGACCGGATGGACAGTGGAACGTGACCGGGGACGATGTCGTTTGCGTGGCCCTTGCCATGCCATTAGGGACGATGTTTGCTTTCAATTTGAATGCGGCCTTACGCGTTTCATGAGGTGACGATTGCATGGTTGCATGCTGGGCCGAACGTGGATGGTACTCTCGCAGCATTAGCGGAAGCCTCCCACCCGGGTGGGGTGTCTGCACGTCGTGTGATTTTGGACGATCCAAGGCCGTCTGCTGCTGTTGCTGCTGGTCGGCTGTATTTTAGAACGAAAATAAACAGTTTATTAACGTAATGTACGTGATGGCAATATCCCAAAAACAATAAATCTAAAGAAGCGGCCAGACTTAGGTTTAACTTGTGGGGAAATTCGCTTTTGGAAAATGTTGAACATAAAGCTCTGTAAAAAAAAAAGTACGATTGCAGCACTGTTGCGTGGAGAACCCGCTCACGAAAGAGACTCAGTGATACTGGAGCAACGATACGACTACCTCCACTCAATAATCCTCCAATAGGGTTTCAATTAGGTATTTTAATTTCGTTTTACAAAACAACTTTCCTGTAATCAAATAGCTCTGACAAAATTTCCTTTAAACCAAAGAGTACATAAATTCTAAAACTTTTTTTGGAATCTTTTCAGTGCTGATGCATTTCATAGGAAATTAGTTTTTTTTCTCTAATTTTTATATTAGAGATTTAAATTTATGCCTTTGTTATTTGTGGCCATACAAATGTTGCAAAATTTTTCTCAGGTTGTTCTTATTGCACATGGAAATGATTCTTGCATTGGAAAAACTGGTTCAACACCATTTATACAAAAAAAAAATGCTTCCACGAAGCTGTGTGTAGGTGGTATCGAACCCCTGTTGTTTACTTCTTTTTAATTTTCATGCAAATACGCAGCGTCCAACTTAATATGCAAAAAACTTAAATTATTTTTGCATATATTGGAAATTAAAATGTGAACTATAAAAAATGTATAAAAAATATTGTTTAAAAAACGCTCTCCAACGTGATTGGTAAGTTTTGAAACTTCTCTTGATAACCAATATTACAACTTGTTCCTGAAAATCAGCCTACCGGGGAATCCACCAACTTCGAATATATTTTTTTTTGTATTAGCCTACCGTATTAGTTGCAATAATCTAGAAAAATATTAAGCAACTTTTTTCAAATAGTCTTCTCCTAATGGGAGCGAATATGGATTAATTGTTGTTTATCGAAAAAATTACCCTTATGTCACGAATATTACACACAAATTAAGAAAGATAGAAGTTAAATTAATAAGATAATTCAACTAGAACAGTTGCTTTCGATTTTATTAGAACGGTTCATGTAAATGAGAAACCATAATAAAAAGTTTTTAGCATTCGAAACTGATGGCTGCTACCCGTGCAGCCAGGTTGTAGCCAAGACTGGAATGCATAAAAAACAAGTTCATGAACAAGCAATCAAGCTATTAATTTTACAAAACGGACACACTTATTTCCGGGAAAATACTCAGATTCAAACACATGCTCCAAATTTTTTATCGTCCCGGTATCTAAAACAAATTAAATCAAAATCGGCTTGGATAACCAGTTGGTAACCGGTTGTTAATAAAAGAGTCAAACCATTGGAAATATTCCCTGTTTTCCAGTTCAATAGATCTCTTACATGGATCATGGGTCGATAGTCTTTATTACATTAAAATTGGAAAATATTGGCAATCATTTTGCAATTCCAGTTCAACTGCCGCATACTATTACCAAGGAAAAAATTTGCAGTGATATTTACCATGTGTCGTACAATGTTATAGCTTTTTCTGTTAGTTAATATGGTTTGTTGAAAGGTTTGTTCGAATCGTGAACAAAACGACATAATTTAGTTGTAATTGAAGTATTCAATATGATGCCTTAAAAACGAAAGAAATTCATGCACACAAAATAACAGTTTTTAATTTAGTGGGGAAAGTTTAACATTGGATTCAATAACGTTGTGTACATGTTTTCAAAAATATTCTATACTCACGCAACTTTACATAAAGAGTGCTTGAAACCGAACATGTTTGTTAATGATTTTGTGTTAAAACATATCTTGAAAGCTACCATTTTTGTTTTTTCTTCTTTTTCATAACGTATCAACCCGCTCAGCCTGCTGTGTTTAAAGGCTATTAGTTGCCACCGTACAGTCACATCACACTAGAAAAAGACGACCTGATATGATTTTGATACGGA
>JXWZ01003987.1:0-13887 GCA_000956215.1 Anopheles farauti No. 4
TGACCACCCCTTTGGGTATCCTAGCATAAACGGAACGGATCGACTTTTATCGCTCGGTCATGATCGATTTGCACTCAATTGCACCACGAACGGGGATGTCTGGGATGAAAAAAAAATGGGATTTAAGATCGTGATCAACTGCAGGAAGAACGTGCAACGTTTGCGCGCAGATTTATTCTAGTCCCATCGCTTGGTGCATTGCAAGTAAATGCCTCTCCAGGGAGCAATCGGCGGCTGCAGTCTGTGCTGCTTATGTATGGTCCATTGCAAAGCCATACGCGCCTGTTTCGATAAATATAGATCCTTTCTTGCGCTTCTCGTACCAGAGATTGTTGGACGTGATTGAGATACTCGAGCAGGAGGACTTATTGGTTCGTTTTTCGTAATTGTTAAGGGTAATAAATCAGTCCTGCAAAGTGATTATTGAATTCAACTTCAACGTGCATTTTTAGTTGTTAACACACGAAACTCTGACGTATTGAAAAATTAAACAATATTGTAAAGGAACGAATGATTTGATGATGAATCTGTGCTGTACTAAGGTAACAGATTTACAATTTCATTTAAAAAAATTTAAACTTTTCATAGGATTTTGTTGTTACATTTTTGTATTTGTCATTATGTTTTAACAAAATAATAATTTGTTCGAATGTATTTCGTCAAGAGCGCCAATTGTAGAAGCAATGAAGAATAATTAATTTTGTTATTTTTTCAATAATTTTAACAATTTGTAATTTTTTTTTTGTTATTTTCTACCCATTTTTAGGACCCATATATTTTACAGCGACTTTCCAATCGGAATCATTGTTGTTCGTCTTTTATTTATGATTTGTGGTCATGTTTTGCAGAAGCTACAGAAGACATTAAACCTGATTTTACCGTCGTTTATTCAACACTGATAAAGCAGGATCATGTTTTGATCGATTGTAGTAAAAGTAATGAAATATTATTCCAACACTCAAGAGATGCACACGTCATCCTATCTGCGCCTGGATCGATCCATCAACATCCCATCCAAGTTAGGGCCGCCCGCGTGCGTCGAACGATTGCGATCGACAGACGCAAGCACACCTTTTGCGGGCCCCACACCAAACGCATAAATCACAAACGCACATTACATGGCGCGATCGTTCCCATCCACGCGGCGCATTTCGTACGACGAGCGTCCGAAGCGTGCTTGCGCAAAACGACACGCTTCTTCCTCCGCTGCATTGGAGAGCCCTAGGCCCCGTGTGACGAATGTCGCCGTCGAAGCGACGCAAAATGGACATCGAACTGCACACGGGAACGATCCCCGGAGAACAGAACCAGAAGAGAAAGCAGAACAGTTTCAGCAGGGAAGGAAATCAGAACGTGCCGAGTGGAACCCAAAGCGTGGTCGAGGGGAAGGGATATGTTACAACGGGGCGAGGGGAAGAAACATATCGTTGGCGACACAGTGCGGAATGGCGCAAGCGTCGCGAAGCATTATGGTCACTGGACGCGAAACGACACACCACGAGCGTATGGCGCTAACGATGCGTTCGGATGCACCGAGCAGGCGACCGAGATGAGGTCAATGATATTGATGAGTGCCAGTGCACGGTTCCGCACTAAAAAAAAAGGGAGGTTTCAGTTCAGATCGCGCCACGGAATGGTCTGTGGACGATCTTTCGGAGTGTACACAAAATATAAAATTGTAGCTCACTTTTCATAAACGTAAAATAAATCGTCCCGTCGTTGGACGCAACCCGGTCGCGATCACATTTCTCCATGCTTCGCGGCAGTTTCCTCCGAAAAATTATCCTTAATGGTGCGGGCACACATCGCACTGAAATGTTGTTCATCGCCCTCGAAGGACCCAACGCGCACGTCATTGGTACGTGATCGGTAAACGAAACGAATCTCCGATGGAAAGCGTCCCATGGGACACAACAGGCCAACGATCTGTCTCTAACTATCACCGATTATATCGCATCATGCATGGCCGATTTGCCACCCATTCAACCTGTTTTCCAAACCCCTCTCGCTGATCTCCGGCTTCCTAATCCGGAACAAATCGAGCACTGATAAACGCCACCGGATCATTTATCTGGCGCCGGGTCTCCATTGCGTTCCTCCCATTTAATCACGCGTGCAACGCGCACGTACCTTTAGCGTGTGGTAGATACAAACAAATAAAAATAAAATAAAAACTAAAACAAGAAATGTAAGATGATCGATCGCCTTTTCTCTGCCGTCTTTCACCCGGTCGCTTGCCACCGTGTTGAAGGTGGATTCGCTGTTTTCGGAACGGGGGCGCCATTAAAAACAGGTCAGCAGCCGTAACCGGAATATTATCAGAGGTACCCGGGCGGAAGGGCATGTATTTATTAATGCAGGTCTCCTGCAGGAGGAAGGTTCCCGCGGTATCACTCATGTTTGCACGCCTCCGAAAACGGCGGTTCGCAACTAATTATGCTGTGTATCATTTTAAGTCGGTAGAGGGCATGAATCATGTAGTGACAGGGGAAAAAAAAAGAAATTTTTGATAGCTTGTTGGTAACGTTAATTTACCGATCTAGCTGGCAATGATTTTTGCAAAAAGCATAATAAAAATAGATCTATATCGAGTGGCGCCCTCTTTTGGTGGGTTGAGACAACTAAACCCAAATGAACGTTTTTATCCCAATTTCAAAATTATTTAGACATGCTTTCACAGTTTAAACATTTTAAATTGATTATAAATATAATGGTTTTCAAAAAAAATCCACATGAATTTTTAAAAATAATAATAATCAATCAAATTTAAATAAAATGTTAAAAAACAAATTTGTTCAGTGGAGTTTTTTCAACATATCTAAATAAAATTGGACAATAAACCAAAATGGAAAGCAAACTAATAGGTTCAATTTTCACTTCGTTACCCAGTTCGCGCCCACACAAATATCGTTGAACAAAATAAAAAACACTCATCGCATCTTAAGCAACGACACTAAACGACGCTCCTTATCGTGTCACGTAAGTGCCCGACAAATGGGAACATTAGGCCACGAACGCCTCGCCCGGGGCGCCTCCGTTTCGCTCGCATGGTCGCGTGGCACCGGACGAGCGAACGACGAGGGGGAGGGGGCCGGCGGAGGGCGTAATAATCGACCATAAATGATACGATCATGATGGTGGACACGCAACACGGGCGCAACTGGGAAGCGAAAGACAAATCAGATGCTCACACCGGCTCCGTTTTCATTCGTGGCGCTGCAACATAAATGTACGCCTAACGGGTCCCAAAACGCACAGTTACTTTCCGTCCGGTAAACAGGTGTTGTAGGGGAAAGCCGGAAAGGCGCGAAGATAAGGGAAGATCGCTTAAAGGTAAAGGGAACCGAGCGATAGTCGAGGAAACTGCGAAGCCGACAGGCCGGCGACACAGCATCTTCGCTCGTTCGAAACTTTCTTCGAATCCGTTCTTCGCACCCGGATCGCGTCGTTTGTTCCTTTTCTTAGTGATCGTTACACTCCACGCTTGTAGTGTTTGGAAGGCTAGTCAGTCCGCCACCCCTTGGAGAGCCGTCTTGCTCGACACAGTTTTCCCGTAAGAAACCGAAAAGATACTCTGATCGGATCAGTTCGGATTAAGATCGGGTAAAGTAACGTAAACATTCACCGATGGCCTTTTGCTTTTGCTGCCGTATCCACACACGCTCCAATGCGGGAGAGACCAAAGCCGATTGAAAACGTTTCTACTAGCTCGTCGTTATTAAATTATGCCCCAGCGTCCAGGGGGAATAACGCCCAAAGGCAGTCGAACGTATCGAGCGAATGGTTCGCTTTCCCATCTCTAACACGGGCTCGAAAACTCGAACGCAACAGAAGCGATAAGATCCCGGTCAATAAAGCGCGAATTAAAGGCAAACGGATCGATTCATCCCACGGCACGTCAATCACCGCCACCACCCAAGCACGGCGAAATGATTTCGCGATAAAACAATTTGCGGGCGGATTGCTTCCGGCAGCCATCACCGAAACGCTTCATGATTCCTTTCCGAAGTAAAGCCGGCATGGGATTGCGAACGATGCAGCAGTTTACGACTCATGCTCGCTTCCTTCCCGCAGGAGACAAGAAAAGCTAACGAGTGCCGTAAGACGGGCGGAACCGGACAAGAATGCTCGGCTGGGTACGCCAACAGCAGCAGCATCTCGCACCAACCAAACGGTCGGTTAATATATTTATAAAGCACTTAAAGCGAAGCACGGCTCCATCATAATCGTATGGGTCCTCTGCCACGCTCCGGTCTTCGGTCGGCGCTTCGGTAGAGCAAAAACTGCACCACTGCAAGGAGCACGAGACTGCCGGTAGTAAACGCGATGGAAAACGATGCATAAAACCCCGGCACGAAACGTTGACTAGCGAACTAAGCGTACACACAGAATCAACAACCACCTTCTCGCCACCTCCAACCCCTCTCTCTCTCTCTCTCGGTCTCTCTCCGTCTTTTGACGAATTTAAGAAACGACGGTTGCAGACGTCCAACCCCAGCTAGCCGGACAAAGGGTCTGTGTTCGGTAGTGGCAAAAAACCGCAGCATCACACATAAATCCGGCTGCACATTTGTGTCCGCTCGAAGGATTTTACGATCGATTTTACCTGTCAAGCACGGTTTGTTGAGAAAACATATGATCGCTGCTCACACAGGGGAGCATGAAATATGCGTTCATTTTTTCAAATAAGTCGTGCTAAAATATAGTTTAAATTAGTTTTAATTTTATTAAGTGAATATTCCAATCATGGAATTAAAACAACTGTTTAATTAAAAAATGTTCAAAATAATAACTTGACACACATTTATAACATCCACCGATTGAAGCTAACTCCCAATAAGCCGTCCGTTTCATATTAATATCGTACATTAAGCCATTTCGCAACGATCATTCATACGAGCAGCTCGTGGTGGCCGTCGAGTGACGTTAGAGATCTGTTGTTGCCCTTCAACGAGTAGTCGACAGTCGACGGCTCCTCGGGACATACAGCGTAGTCGACAGATTTCCGTGGAGTTTTCCACTTCCACCACCTCCACAACCACCCTCACTGGTAGCAAACCGTGACGTTGTCGGTAAGGAATCGTGGCGATTCCACGACGCCACACGATACGCGCGTGCCGTGCCAACGCTACCGTTGCCTGCCGTTATATGTCATTCTAATTTGTTTCGCCCCCTTTTCAACTGCTGGACACAACTCATCATCATCAACCGCATCAACGAGTGTGTATATGGTGCGGCGTTTGCCACAAACCGCACCGGTGCGGTGTGCGGTAACGTGTGCGCGATCTTTCGAGTGCAATCCAACCGACCCGCAGCCGCCGAATGATTGGACGCCCTTCCCGTGTAAAGGCGGAGAATATACTACACGATGTTTGGTATGATAATTGGATGACGATTGACGTTTGCGTTTACTGACTTCTACCAACGATGTTGCTTTGTTCCAAAGTCACTTAGCTCCGTTGGGACAGATCCGAGGACAGGTACGAGCGAAAACGGAAACTTTGCTTTCTTTGTCACATTGTTTGTCCTAACGTCGACTTCAAACAACATAGTTAGCTCAAAAAGGGTTATGGAGAAGTAACTGCGCACGACCGGTTTCAAGTTAGGGAAACGGTTTCGTTCTAAGAAAAGGGTTGCAAGAGCTGCTGGGATCAACTAAATAGAGTAAATAAATTGCACCTTATAGACCCCGAGGCAGATAGATCGAACAGTTTTGGCAATTAACAAACAAACGCTAATAAATAAGCTTTAATTTAAAGAAATCTTATCACTTAATTATCTTTGATGAAACAGCAGCGGTACAAATTAAAATAATATAGTCATAAAATATGTTTAAAAAATAATCTAAAATTAGACAAGCGTGATGCGATGAGAGAAAGGAGCTGAACGGAATTAAAGATCTGAAATGGTTCGATTGAATTCAATTTACATTTCTAACGCTTCTTTTCATTATTTGATGATTTGATCCCTACGAAAGTGGTAGAAATCGGTTGATTCCGAATCGGTTCTTCAACACGATTTAATGACTCATTCCCAATGTTTAGTATGAAAAATACCTCCTCCTTTCCACAATTTCCATTTGTAGCAGAACGAAATGAAAATACCTTTTTCCCTTCCAACTCTCTAACAAATCAGAAAAACGCATACAATTTTCTTTTTAATTTATGCACACACTACCGATCTGCGCGGTGTGTCGTTGAACTCGATTTCATATTTCGTGCGAAAAAGCATATTTCACAAGCCCCCCTGGGGTGGGGGGAGTGAATTTGATCCTTCTCCTTCTCCTTGCCGTTGCACATTACAATTCCATTGACGTAATTGACGTGTTTGTAACCCCGTGTGTGCCGTTCGTGTTTCCCGCTTCCTGTACGACCGTCAATGCGTTCAAGGCGCATAGCACATTCGAGGGGAATATCGTTAACAAGTTTTAGCTTTTTATGCTACAGTTCGGGAGGGGGGTGTGGGTTTCACCTCCCTTCCACCATCACCAGCCCCGTCCGAATAGAAAAGCCCTTACAATCAACCACGAGTACGAGAGATTTTTTGCCGCGAAAGGAAATCGTGGATCGTTATCCTTGATGAAGTTGGGCTCGATTGCTGGAGGAGCGAAGGGGGCGACATATTGCATGGCCGTGTGCATCTACAAGCATGCAATTACAAACGGGCAGCTTGGTTGTTACATTCTGCCGTGTTTAATTGCCACACATAATACAGCGCATTAATAAGCATGACTCGGTAAGTCTTTCCGTACGGCGTTCTGTTGCATTGGCTTAAATGAAAAAAAAAAGGTCGAGATTTTAATATTTTTATTTGGCATACCTTAATAGATGCTCATTCATCTATCCACTCAAATGCTGGCGTATCGAGTACCTTGATATAATAAAACGAAAACCAACGGAAGCTGCGGTATGGTTTCATCGCAACAAACGTGCAGGTGTTGTAAATTTCTCGGAACACATCCAACACATTCCGTTTTTGCTCGAAATACTTTTCCTCTCACTCGCAGGACGGCTCTGTCCCTCGCTTTCCCGGATTCCTGTGATAGACTGATTTACTAGCCAACTAGACGACAGTCAGCGGCGTGTAGAAACGGGCTCGCAGCGAACACTTCACGATTGCTTGTAATCGCTCCGCGCTATACACACAGACCGGTCGCTTCGTCCGATTCACGTGCGATAAAATTAGCGACACACCCATACACAAAAATGCACCGTTTAACAAGCAAGCAGTCGGACGTTCCTGAGTTCCCTTTGCCTCTAAACAAACCCGTCTCAATTGCACAGAGATATTTCCCCATGCTCACCTCCATCGTGCGGTGGAAATATTATTCCCGCGAGGAAAATTAACCACCGAAACAATGAAACGAACTCAACGGGCATTATGTCTGCGACAGGGCAAACGATCATCCAACATCCAAACAAAATCGTCCGAGTAATCAATCCGCGCTCGTAATCAGAAGAAAATCTGCAACAGTGCCACCCCGAAGCCGCCGTATTGTGCAGAAGACGCACATTCCTCTGCGTCCTCTCTGTCGGTGTGAAATGGTGCTGCTATTTTCGCGATCGCCGCTGAGATTCGCGAATCAGAATCGGTGCGAAATAAAAAAAAAAACAAAAACAACTAAATAATCGGTTTCGCGGCTCGCGGTATCAACCCCGGGCTAGAAGAAAGAAGATTTTTCGTTACTACATTCGGTGGTACGGTGGTACTTACAAGACGTCAAAATCACCGAGCAGGTCCATTGTGTTGAGCATGATGTTTTGATTGGGTTTGCGGATTAATCTCTCAGCGGCTAGGTTGAATTTGGATTTTCTTTTCTCCCTTTGTTCTAAAACCACTCGTGTTTCCACACGATCATCTCATGATCGTTGCAGCTTTTCACATGCAGCACTGTAAAGCACATTTCCGACACACAAGCTCCTCCTGCATCGGAAAAAAGATGTATCCAACTTCCAAACGAACCGAACAGATCGGTACCATTACATAATCGAGGCACAATGACAATCGAAGTTGTACGGAAACGTTCACTTCTTCAGACACTATTTTTTCACTAACAATCCAATCAACTATCTCTGAAACGAACGATCCCTTACAACTTATTACTCTGTCACTAGTGCATATGTCGCATCCGTCGCCGTAGAGGCGAACGTTCCTCCTTCCTATAGAAATATATCCGTCCGACCGAATGGCGATGATGCGCAAGACTAGCAAGCGAGCTCGTGGCTGAGGAGCAGGTCGATTAGCAAATTGCAATTGGAGCATCGCTCGTCACAACTGATACACAACAGCAGGAGCAACAACAACAACAACAAAAAAATCGGACCCGCAAACGAAGACGAGCGGTGTAATTAAAGATCGGAAATTGTCTTCCGAAAACGTCTTCGGCCGGGTGCATTTCTTTTACACCGGTCCGTCTCCCGCCATCCCTTCAGTGTGCGTTCTCCTAAATTTCGTCGTTTATTTTGTAACATTGAGTTAGAGTGCCAGCACCCTTAAGCCGTAAAACTCTGTTTACTTTCGCTGCAAGTAAAGGCTTTTGATTAACCGCTTGTGAGCTCTCGATCGCATCTATTGCTCGAACGAAATCGCTCTACGCTCAAACGCGGGATCGCCTTGTGGATCGAGCAGGCGCAAAAAAAGGCCCCCGACGACGTCCGAGTGTCTCTGTGGGCGATTAAGATGCAAATCTCTCTGTGCATTTCTATCATCCTGAGCGTGAGTGAGTTGCTCTTGCTGCTGCTGCTGCTGCTGCTGCTGCTTGGGAGATGCACGAGATCGGGTGGTGATGCTGAACGCGATCAACGACGCCAGAGCGCAAAGTCCAACATCGAGAATGCCGGAGGACGGTGCCGAAGCGAGGGGAGATGCACTCAGCGCACTTACACCACATGGCAGCTGTGACGTGCACCGGGCGTGTAAGGTTAATGGAGCTGTAATGCTTTTTAATGGCTCTCGGGGTTCTCTTAAACGGGCGCACCATTGCCGATGGAAAGAAACCGATCGATCGAGCCCCGTGTGTGCGTTGCGGATCGCGATTGTTAACGAATCAATCGCCGAGGCGAGTACTTCGGTTCGACAATTAACTTGTAATGTATTGGAGGGTGAGAGAATAAATCAATAAAGCTTAGCTAAAAGTGTGCATTAAATTGATTTCAACGAAGTTTCATGGGAAAATTTTAAATTTAGAAGAAATAGTATCATCGAGTTTGAAACAACAAATAGTTCAGGTAGCTTAGAGCGAATTTAAAAGTGTGTTTGTATTAGTAATTGATAAAATATTTAATATTAAAAAAAATTAACAGAACAAAAATTATCCTATCACTGGCCGTTTAAAATCAATTTCATGAATTAACGCTCCGAAAATATAACAAAAAATGTTACTTATTTTGTTATCATTGCGCATTGTTAATATGCTTTGCTAAATGCTTACAGATAACATTTAAAATATGGTGGCACATAACAAAAAAGAATTACTTCAAGAGAAAAGAGTACAAAATAATCAAAATTATCGATAAAATAATCGAATAAAACATAATCGATTTTGATTAAAAACAGTTTTAAAACAAATGCAACCGGTGAAGCTCCAGTCCTGTATTATAATATTTAAGATCCAATGATGGTACTTTAATGCTAAAAGTGAAGCTTCCACGATTGTATCCCATGTTGCATTATGCCATGATGTGATGTTTCTTAAAATCCATGTTTGACCCATCGGAAACGATAACGGAAAAGTACACCCAACAGGTGGAAATGTTCGCAGACAACGAACGAACGAGCACCACTTCTTCCCTCATTATGCGAGCGAGACCGGCGGACGGCATAATGTTTGCGTTCCGTTTTTCCCTGATAATAATAGATTTTCCACCCGTTTTGTCAGTTCGCACACTCTCGCCGGGTGCAGCAGGTAACACGCGGGTACTATTCACAGGTAAGCGGTGTGCTGTGAGGACAAATTTCTGCCAGCACAAAACCAACATACTGCAAGCAAGCACTCACGGAAAGACAGATGCGCCGCGAGCAATCAAAGCTAAAAACGAAAGCGCTCCCAAAAAAAAAAAACAACTAAGTAAATAATCCCACCCGAAAGATTGTGTCCCGCGCGCTCGCGGATAAGCTTTAAAAAACGGTTACGGTGTAAATGCTATCGGCGTTCAATGCATCATCGGTAAAATATTTGCTGCCAGAATCGCGTGCCGAGGCGTTGGCTCTCCGTTTTGGCATCGTCTCGGTTTGGTAATAGTCGCCGTGTAACGTCGCCTCGGTAGTGGTAGTAGTAGTAGAAGCAGTTCTACGTACTAATAATTTGACGCACACCGCCCTGTGCGGTTTGCTTGTGGATGAATCACCATCACCGGTGGCGGGAATTCCTCGAACGATTTCATGAGCATATGACAAGAATGTCAGCGTGATGTGTAATGAATTTTTTTTTTTTGTTTTTATTTGCGAACGAAACTTCTGTTTGAATTTTTTGTTCCATCGTACACTTCTGGCCGAGCCGGTTGGGTCAATCAACCCCACCAATCGAGCATATGTCGTGCTTGAACCCTATTTTTCCGATTCGAAAAAAGTCGTAATGATAGCAATTTTTAACTTTTATCATTTACATCGGCTTTGGAGCGAGTCGTTTTGCGTTCGGTTCTTTCGTTGCCGTTTCCCGCTGCCATACCTTGCTGTCTCTTATGAATAATTACTCATTTTCTATCGCTTTCAACCACGAGCAGTCGATTCTCGAGGGACTATCGAGAATAATAAAAACAAAAAAAAAACATTTCCCTAAATAAAACGTGAGCTCCGTACGTAAGTTGGAAACAAACTCGCAATTGAATTCCCTTCCGCGTGAGTACCAATCGTAGCCACATCCCAACCGCAACCCGCGTATACAAGGACGCCAGCGGCGTGCGGACTTGGGGCGTATGCAATTTTGCACAATTATCTAACACCGCCACTCTCGCTCAAGGGAACGACCGGCAGTCACGTCACTCGGACCGGCGCGGACCTGTTTTCCGGGCCGGGGTGGGCTGCGGATTGGTATCGGTTTTGCAATGCGGCCCACGGCAGGCAGGCAAGTGCGCGCGCGCGCGCGCGCGCTCAAAGAATGCGCCGATCCGTCGCTCCAGGCGGCCCAAATTTCGACCGGTTTTCATGGGCACACCATTTTTCGGCCGACCCGATCCGGCCCGGTGTCATCTGATGGGGAGGATGATCTGGTTCTGGCAGAAGCTCCCCCTCCGAGCGTGGGAATGGTGGGAGCCTTTTCGGTGGCCCATTTAAATAGCCGACGCACCCGGGATGGGAGGATACAGTACGCATTCGGTTCCCCTGCAGGGCGCATCCCCTAAAATTGAACGGTAGAAGTTAGCAATTTCCAATAGGCATGAAAGTAAGTATCGCGGTAGCGGTGTTGATGGTCGATTTTTGGTTGATTCAGCTTGTCGGGAAACGTTTCTCCTCCTTGCAGTTCACGCTCGGTGTAGCCATCACCATCGGCTTGGTGGCCTCGCTCTGCACGGCGAGCCCACTGGTGATCACGAAGCATGTGGTGCGGCGGCTGGTCGCAAGCCATCGTACCCCGAAGACGGTCACACATGCCGTCGTTTACACGCCGGTCGTGGCACCGGCCCCGCCACCACCAGTACACCCGTTCGCGTCCGTCGGTCCAGCACTGCACGCGAAACTGTCCAGCACGGTCGGATCTCTCACCGCCCTGCTGAAGCATCCGCTTCTGCAGCATCCTCTGCTGGCGAAACTGACGCCCGGCGGTGTCGTGGAGGTTTACCACAAGCACCGACCGTCGACGGCACCCTACCCGGCGGTCGTTGAACCACCGGTCACCGTGCTCGATCTACCCCATGAGGTCGTGGAGCATCATACGGTGGTGCCGGTGCCAGTGCCAGTGCCACCTCCGGTTCCACTGCCCGTCCCGATTCCAGAGCCCGTCCCAGAAGTCCCCGCTCCGGTGTACGGAGTTCCCGCTGCAACCTATGGCCTGCCCGGAGGCGCCTCCGAATCATCCTCCTCCAGCAGCTCCTCCTCCTCCTCTTCGGCGGTGGAATCATCCGGCGTGAAATATATCGCGGTAAACCCTGGCGCACGTCACGAAGCGCCCCTCCCCGGGTACGACCGCTCGGTGGTGCTCGAAAACCTCGAACCGGCTCCGGGAACCGAGGGTCTCACGATGCTCGTCCCACCGGTCGTTTCGAACGAGCTGACCAACTGGAACGCGGAACCGGTCGTGCTGCGGGGACAGGATGTACTATCGCACGAGTACTTGCGCACGGCCGGCGTGGACACCGACTCCCAGGACGGTGAAGCCAAATACATCGCGATCAACAACGGTGTACGCCACGAGGCACCGCTGCCCGGCTACGAACGATCGATTGTGATCGAAAACAGCAACACGGTCTAAGAAGGCGCCTAGGTCTTCACCACAATGCGGTGCGGGCACAAAATTGTACAAAAATTCCCAATCGCCACTGGCAAAAGAAAAACCAAATTTTAAATAAAAATCTATCATTCCGGTGAATGCTACGAACAACTCGCTCGTTCACACCTTGGGGGGTCGGGTTCGTTCCAACAAAACGTACACTCAAAATGACATGCTAATTGGGTACCGGTGGGAGACCGGTCGGGGAGGGTGGGTGGTGGAGAACAGCCAGCGCAGGGACACAAAAGATAAACGCATTCGATAAGGTCCCAATTTAAACCTGCTAACACACAGACCGGGGGGAATCATTGTGTGTCTGTGCGTGTTTTTTTTTTTATATTCACTTGTGTATCAGCACAACCCTCAGCTGACGTTGCACAGGGCAGAGGCTTAAACAGTAAAGTAAGTAAAAAAAAAAACGCACCCAAATGGGGATGATTAGTTAGCAGGCAGGCCGGTGCCGGTTGTCCGACTAGAATGTGATAGATGTGTGCTGTTGGACATGTGTCCGGACCGAAGAAGCCCACCGCGGAACGCATCTTCTTCGCACATGTTTCGTGAGCGTAGGTTTCTTTATAGCACAGCTATTAGCACGCGAGCGCTAAAGTGACGCGTTACCGGCCTTTTCGGGGCGCAATGGAATGTGTTCTTCTCGGTAACCGAATCGGGCAGAGAGTGCTTTTGCTATTGAGAATTGGAAAAAAAGCGTGCTTTATCGATCTATAGGAGACATGCGTGTTGAGAAGTTTTGTAAGACGAGCAACATAGTTTGTGTTTTAGTTACGATCAGAAGATCGATAGCGGAAAGAGCGAGCAACCATCAGCACCAAATTTAAACCAGTTAACAAAATATCATATGACCAATTTTGAATATATTATTTGCATTAACTATATTGATATTTTTTGCATGCATCTAGGAAAAAGTAAAAAAAAAATTTAATCAGATTTTTGAATTTCAAATAAAAAAAATAAAGTAAAGATCTATTTTTGATGGCTTTTTTCTACCAACATTTCGTCGACGTATAGTTTGTAGTCTAAATTTTGAAATACGCAAAGAAGAGTCATATATTTTTGGCAAATATTTGAAATAGCTCCAGATTCAGATAAGTTCTGTCATTCGTAATCGATTAGAAAAATTACTTCAAATAAAGTGATAAAAATTCACGATAGAACAGTTTGATTAACATATCAAAAATGACCTGCCCTATGAATGTGTGCTCAGTTTCCGAATAGCGAAGAGATAGCAGCACCGAAGATTAGACAAACTAATCCAAGCAACACTTTAAACGAGCGGAAACTAAACGCATGCCACACTCCATCGTAGGCAGCGACGCCCATTCTGTATCGCGTGCCCGAAAGCTTAGCAAATCGCCAAACCGGAAACAGGGCTTCGCGGTTGGGGGACCCGGCATCAAGTGCAGACAAGGCCGACGGTTGGCTGACATACATTTCTCGCACTAACC
>JXWZ01003990.1:0-25613 GCA_000956215.1 Anopheles farauti No. 4
TAAAGTCGTGGTGTATAGCAATAAATAAAAATGAGATTTATCCTTATAGAGGTTTTGCAATAGAGGTATGCAATAGAGCTTCCTAATGAAAGCAGGTATGGTCGTAGCTCCTCACGAAGCATTGTACTTTCCACGGAGCATGTACATTTAGTACATTTAAAGAAAATGTTGGTGAAAATAATTAAAACTCATGGGAAGATGTTTTTATTTACTAGCACTCAACTTTTGAATTTCTAATGCAGTATTTTTTTTGTCTTCACGAACAGTGTTTTTGTCTTCTAATGCAGTAATTTTTGTCGTTGAACGCATCATTGTGTTACTTGTTTATTTGTTGCTAACATTTCTCTCCATCATTTAATGGCACACTCGTAGCGTTTGCTTTACTCAATATTTTCACTTTCGTAAAGTTTTCGTCGTCAATGACACGATACTCATAATTCCGAAAATTCACGTCTTCCATCTTGCTGCTAATGCAGTCGGCGTGCATCTTAGACAGTACCGGTTTGAGCGGCTCAATGTTGGCAATGCGTGCTAGATCATTATAGTACCGTTGCTGTAAATCTCCGGCCAGCATGTGTGATAGTTTTCCCAAAAGGAAGCGGTTTTTCCGTTCGTTCTGGTCCAACTGCCATGCTTCTAGCATCTCTTGTCTGCTAGGTAAGTGCTTTTGGTTGCTGAAGAACTGCAAGCAAAATCTGGCCTGCAAATCCATCATTAGCATTAGGCAAGCATTAAACGGTAATCCGATGAATGCCATAGTCGGTTGATTAATATTAATGCAGTGATAATACAATGGATGGATGGCGTTTTCGCTCAACGAAACGCCACAGTCGACCGAGAGAAATGGCAACGAATACCGATAACCAGTGCAATAGATGATAACGTCAAAATCTTCCTCGGTGCCATCCACGAATTTTGCACCCGTTTCTGTCAGATGTAGGACTTCGGGCTTCTGTATAACTCGGTCGCCAGTGTGGACCGGAGTTTGGCAACGATGACTAAGCACAACCTTATCAGCACCAACGGCAATGTCTGGAGCTATATCCACGCCACTATGGCCTCCTCCGATGACAAGTACGCATTTATTGAGGTAATTTTCGCTACGTCTGTAATCTTTGCTATGGAGCTGTTGACCACGGAATTGCTCTTTACCTTGAAACGATGGTATCACCGGCGAACTATAGTGGCCGTTGCACACGAAGACAAAATCAAACTGATGCATGGTGTATCGATTATTCTTAAGATCTTTTACCAAAACCTGCAATAGTCAATTGTTTGTTTTATCACTTGCCTAATAATTATGCGTATTTTTTCTGCCATACTTACATCCCATTGATCGATCTTAAAGTTTCTGGCAACGTTCACCACTTGGTGCTCGAATTGTATAACTTTTTTCAAATCAAATTTTTCAATATAACCGTTAAGAAGCTTCTCTACGTCCTTAATCGTAATGAACGTTGAAGTTTCTTCGTCAACAGGATAGTCGGGATATCCCATGCCCTGCTTCACTAGATTTGTGCGAAGATTCGCATACATAGACGTTATATCGATACCATTCGAATCTTTTCCAGAGTGCTCGGTGTAAGCCCACAATCCGCCAATATTGTTCGTTTGTTCGAACACTGTCACGGAGGCCCTGCTGTCGAAAGCCAGTGCGTGTTTAGCAGTACACAATCCTGCAGGGCCAGCGCCGATAATGCAGTAAGATGTAGTTGGAGCCTAAAATGCAATTGAAATTCCATGAAAAATTTTGCACAATATGTTAGTCAATCAAACTTTACCATCATATAACAAGAAACTGATTCGGCACGTCTTGTATCTGAAGCAATACTGACGAAACGAAATGATGATAAGGGTATCTTAGTTAACCTCAACTCGTCGTTGATTACACGATGAACTCTACCGACCATGAGGGGTGTACAATGTTTTTCTTATGCATGTAATTTAAAGCTAACGCTAACTCTTTAAAGCTAAATTGATAAATTATATTCGCGTGCCGTACGCGCTGAATTAAATATTCTATTTAGTCATTATATTTGGATCATTATAGTAGATGAATTGGATATTTGGATGTTTTTCAGATATTTTATTTATCGATTAAATTGGCAGTTTCACCAAATATTGCGTTTATTATTTCAGTGATATTTTCCTTAGTTTCTTCCCATAAGAACCGTTATGAAATTAACAAAATTGAATAATTATGTTTGAAGCTCGAATATCATGCAGCTACTAGTTAGATCAGCAGTTCAAACCCTATTTCGATTTTTTTTTCGATAAACGAGAACGAGAATGTTTGCAAAGATGCTGTAAAGATTGTGGAACCCATATTAAGGGTGTGTTATACTGCTGGCGAACGAAACAAATTTGTACTTGAACAAACTTTACATCTAACACCTTCAACAAACCTCTTAAGAAAATTTTCTTTGAATCCGCTTAACACTTGTTAACAAAAAGGCCCTAAATAATTATCTTCCTCTAAGAGAAGCATTTTTTAAGCTGCATATACATTTGACAATAAGCCTAGAGTAGACGCAAAAACGGCTGTCGACTCAAAAATATTAACAGAATGAAGAATAGCGCGTCTCCCAACACTTTTGCTATGGTATGGTAAATTTCGGTTGTAACAAAATCAATCGGAATCGGCCAAGGACAATATCCTTTTTTTTTTTCTTTAGTTTTCTTTACTTTGCACGACAAGAACTACTAACGAATAGTATTTCGATAAAAACATGTTCACTAAATGTTTCATTCAAATGCTCTGACACAAATTGCATTTGAACCATTAACATTCATGACAACACTAAGCGATTAGGTTAAACTCGGTCATTCGCTTTGTGTCCTTACCCTTTACTACGCTCATCATCCATAACGATCATACGCTGACCAACTTAGCAATAGACAACAACCAACAACGGTATCAGCGGGTAGATGGAACCCACTATAATCTGATCTTGTTGTTGAAGTTGACGCCGATCACTGCTGCACTGATGATGGAATCGAGCGACTGCATCTATTCCACGAGCTTAGGCGCTTTGTGGAGCGATAGAATGTGCAGCAATATAAACATGTCGTGTAGTTGGAATGTTCTACAGTCATCTCTAGCGTAGTCGCGTTGCATTGATCGTTCGTTCGTCAACAGTTGCTTCCTACAAACAGCCTGTGCCAGACGAAGTCTACTCAGCATTTGTGATCATGAGTTACTGCATAATTGGAGCCGGCATGGCAGGTATGGCCGCTGCAAGACGTGTGCTTGAAATCGGAGCCGAAGTAACAGTGTTTGAGCGGATGGATCAGATCGGTGGTACATGGATTTATACCGATGCAGTAGGAGTCGATCGGTACGGGCTTCCCATTCACACCAGCATGTACAGTGGGCTGCGAACGAATTTGCCCAAAGAAGTGATGGGATATCCTGACTTTCCCATCCCGGCGCAGCATGATTCGTACATCGGCTCGGAAGACATTTTATCATTCTTGCATCTGTATGCCGTTCGCTACGGTATCGAAAAGCATATCAAATTCGAGCACAACGTGTTGCAAGTCCTCCCTACAGCCGACGATCGCTGGATAGTGGAGGTAGAAAATCTGGCAGAAAATATAAAACGGCAATACAGCTTCGACTTCCTACTCGTTTGCAACGGTCACTACCATACCCCAAATGTGCCCGATCTGCAAGGCAACGATATTTTCCAGGGTCAGCAACTGCACAGTCACGATTACCGTTGTGCGGTGCATTACAAAGGTGAGCCCCATGAGCTTTGTGTGGACTGTGCGACATTGGGTAGAACGATGTGTTTTGTTATTTCCGTCCTAGACAAAGCTGTACTCGTGATCGGCGCCGGACCTTCCGGGATGGATATAGCTTTGGAGCTAACAAAAAGAGCCCGCTATGTAACGATTAGTCACCATATGGATAGGCTGAATTTCCCGTTTCCTAGCAACTTGTTTCAGCAGCCCGATGTGGTTCACCTCACTGAAACCGGTGCAAAGTTTACCAATGGGCAGGAGCAAGCATTCGATGTAGTTTTGTACTGCACTGGCTTTCGATACAATTTTCCTTTTCTCAATTCTGGTTGTGGTATCCGCGTGCAGGACAACCATGTGCAGCCGCTGTATAAGCACTGCATTAACATCAACCACCCAACGATGGCTTTCATCGGTCTACCGTTCTACGTGTGTGCGGCACAGATGATGGACTTGCAGGTACGATTCTGTTTAAAATATTTTACCGGCCAGCTCGTTTTACCGCCACGGCAAACCATGCTGGATGACATGTTGCTAGAAATAGAGGATCGGTTGCATCGGGGCTTCAAAAAACGGCACGCGCATATGATGGGTCCGGAGCAGGGACGATACTACGATGACCTTGCGAAGACAGCGGAAATCGAAACGATAGCGCCTGTTATGACTAAGCTGCACAACGAAAGCAGTCAACGGTTCGTTGATGATTTAATTCACTTCCGTAAAGACGTGTTCAAGATTGTGGATGATGATAATTTCGAGTACGTTACAAACAATGGTTCAAACAGTGGTACAAACAATGGGCTGCAGTCATAATGGTGCATAACAACGCCATACCATCGGTCAGTAGTCACTAATACTAAACAATTTTCAAGAAGCGTACAACTCATACATGATTGAAGAAAAGGCCATTTTAAAGAATTTTCTAACCAGATTCTCGATGATACTATCAACTGCCAATAGGACTACGATGTTTACCATGAAGTGCGGATGGCTCTCAAAGAAAAACAATAACATTTTCCGAGGAACCCATCTATACACGAGATAGGCTAGATGAACTCTTCGAGCGTGAGCCACATAGACACTATCATACGTAAATAATATAACACCTCTTACGATTGTGGTTGTGGTAAACAGTATGCATTGTAAGGAACGACCGTTTGTAACTTAATTTTTGAGAATCTTTCATCATCCTGCCGATTTACGCGTAGTCCATTGTGACGATTTAACGTAGAAAATACGCAATTTCAAGACCAACGTTCAAACTTGTTATGGTTATTTTTTGTAGTACATTTGCTAAAAATATAAAACTGATTTAAACAAACCTGTTTTCATGTTTGTCTTTTCGAAATAGATTCAAATTGTCATTGTTTGACGCTGTTTGTGTAATAAAATCAAGGAACGCTAGAAATGATACACCTTAAGCTTACATTACTTATGTAAGACAAAAATGAGTCTAAATAAACTTTTATTATTATATGTTTAATCAATGTACAACTGAACTTTACACTTTACATTGCGTCGCTTACAAAATCAAATCACATTTACCCGTCGATTCAGCTTTCTATCATTTATACATAACAAGAGCAGTTGTTAGTTAATTTTAACAAACGTCTCGTCATCCACTAACCGAAACTTATCGTTGCGAAAGTTAACCAAATCCTCCGAAAAACGCATTGCGCTAATTTTGTGCAGTTTCTTGATCACCGGCTTGATTGGCTCAATTTCGGCCGTCTGTGCCAGATCGTCGTAGTAGCGATCCTCTACCGTGCCCATCATGTGTGCCTGTCGCTTCTTCAGCCCACGTTTCCAACGTTCCTCCATCTCACGATCCGTGTCGGCAGCCATCTCCTGCTGGGAGGGTAATGCTTTTCCACCGCTAAAGAACTTGAGACAAAATCGTGACTGCAAGTCCATCATCTGTGCCGCACACACGTAGAACGGCAGCCCGATGAAAGCCATCGTCGGGTAGCGGATGTTGATGCAGTGCTTATACAGTGGCTGTACGAAGTTGTCTTCGACCGTAATGCCACAGTCGACACTTAGGAACGGGAAGGTATATTTGTAGCCCGTGCCGTAGCAGATAACGCTAAAGTCTTCACTCGTACCATCCGTATAAATAACGCCGGATTCGGTGAGCCGTAGGACGTCCGGTTTCAAAGTTACGTTGTCGGGGAAAATCGTTTGTGGTTTATCCTTTAGATGGTGGCTTAAGGTAACGCGTGCAGCTTTTTTCGAAATTTCGTATGCCATATCCATTCCTGAAGGACCTGCTCCTATGACCAAAACAGTTTCACCTATAAGACGGACACAACAAAAAAAAAAAAATCAACAAAGAATTAAAACGCTTGTCAATCACTCCTAAATGCGCAGCTTCATACATACCTTCGAACGGTTCGTTACTACGATAGTCGTGACTGTGCATTTGTTTGCCACGGTATACATCTTGACCAGAGTATTTGGGTAAGTTTGGTGTGTGATAGTGTCCATTACAGATCAGTACATAGTCGAAGGTGTACGTCACCAGCTTGTCGTTCGGACAGTCGCGTACGATCACCTCCCAGGCTTTTTCATCGATGGTTGGCTTCACACGCACCACATAATGGTTGAAGCTAATGTGCTCCAAAATTCCAAACGACTCCGCAAACTGCTGAAAGAAGTGGAGCATATCTTCGGCCGGAATGTACGAACTTTCCTGCTCCGGAATGGGAAAATCCGGATAGCCCATGATTTCCTTCGGTAGGTTGGTCTTCAGACCTTTGTACATGCTGGAATGCACGTCAATGCCATATTCATTTTTGCCCGTCTGCTCATTAAACACCCATGTTCCGCCCAGTTGTTTGCCCATCTCGAATACGGTGACCAATCCACCTGCCTGTAACGCGTGACGGGCCGCACATAGTCCCGCCGTACCGGCACCAATCACGCAGTAGCTTTTTGTGGTCTAGAAAGAAAGGAATCAATAAACATACAACTCCATTAGCCAACACAACCCAATTCACCCAAATCTAGAGCTCAAAAAAGCTCACATAATCGCCCTTTCCGTTCAATCGTACTCTCCCTGTATCTCTAATTCTTATTCTAACAAACATTTATCAACGACTCATAGCTTTATTATTCTTGCAACGATACACATTCTGCAGATTTCATTGTTGTGTCGATAGAAATGAACGTTTGAAAAGTGAGTGTAAGACGATTTTCATGTGAACCGGATTTTTATGTGATTTCAATTGCGACTAACAATTAATCAAATAATTAGCTATCATTGGCTTGTCTGAACCGTATGTGATAGTTTATTAGGACTGGTACGCGATAGTAAAGAAATGGTATATTTGCTCATTAAAAGACGTATCATAAGACCTACACAGCATTACGAACATACGCATCGACTGAGCCCTACCGTTTTCCGTGTTCTTTGTGTTTTCAAGGTCCAATCACGATCAGATGCACACGGTCTGTATTACGGTTGCTATTAGCCTACATGGTGTTTGCTCCAATTCCATGGTACGCGTAAACCGTGCATACCACTCGCTTAATCGTTCGGTTAGTAGCACAGGCAAAGACACGCTGATAAGTAGAAATAAAAGAATGAATACCATCTGGACGGTAAAACAGGAAGCATCACAGTACACAATCCGTGAGCGGTTCTCATGGTTCGATCATTTTGTAATAACGTGCGTGTACACCAAATCGCCATCAATGGATAGCAACAGTAACCGTACCGTTGGGCAAGCTGGAAGCAACGTGAACCGACAAAAATTAACCGGTTACTGGTTAGGCACACTGCTTATTAGCTTATCGGTACTGAACTAACAGCAATCAAAACGCCAACAGATTATGCATTGCTTCTGTTGCTATGTATCAGGTAGCATAACCGGATTTACTGATAAGCTGGACAGCACGCCTCGACAAATCGTTACCATTTCCCTGAGCCACCTTGTACTATGCTACAATAGTTTCAGTAACAAAACATTCACACACATTGTACGCTACTCTAGATGCATCATCGGACCACGAGGGGCAAAATGCGGTGCATACCGAATTACGATTACAACCAGTGAAATTGTATACAGTTATCTTGAATTAGAAAAACAAAAAAAAAACGCGCACTTTGTTCCTTTACGAATGAGCTTAACTGAAAAGGGAATTCAAACTCGTTGCTCATACCCCACCCGGAGGCTCTGGAATAATTGATAACAACCGTCTCATCCTTCTGTATTCAGTATTTCGGAGGTGTATCTTCTGCTAGGCGTCACCGACGCCAACTGCATTAGCTGCGGATTTAGTCCCTTCGATACCGTGAGCTTGGTATCGAAACGTTTTACATAATTGCCCGTACGCGTCAGACTCCTGTGACGTCAGGGTACGAGTACTCTTTGGCTTTGGTGAATGCTTTCATATTTTAAACTGTTTAATATTACAAAATATACAAAGCAGGACTTTTTTTTATTTAATCCCACAAGGGTATGGAACACATCATTATCATTAGCAATCATTAGTAAACAGCAATCTAACATGTTTGATTATAATCAAATGGATTGGAAAAATGCACGGTTGTTTAGTGTTTGAAATCGAAAACACCGTTTGAGCGAATCTCCTGCAAATCTCTTCGTTAGCATGAAGGAATCAATATCAATTGACGTTCGACTCGTGTTAGCTTCTGCAAAATAAATAAAATAAATGTAATCAACCGTGTTTATCAGTAAATCAATGTACCATCGTAACTGTTGCATGTATGACGTCTTAGAAAGTCTTGACTAGCTAAACTCAAAAGTCTTGCAAATTTTAGCTCAATCTTTGCTACATCTACTATTTAACAGCTGATGAAACTCAAACTCATTATGTCGATGATGTCGAAATTTTTTGCATTCTCCAGTCTACGATTGTGATCACACTCTGACGATGGATTTACCGCGGTTGTCTGTCGCCGATGACCTGAGCAGTACATTTCACTACGAAGCCTTGCCACAGTATCGTTTGGAACTCACCTTTTCATTCACCATGTTTAATGGGGCTCTTACAACATATACGTTCATACAATGTTCACACTTTGGTTAACAACTTCTACACGCAAAAACCACACTCTGACCGTTCTTTACTGTTACACTATCGCAACTGTACTACCGTCCTTTGTAGAGCCCTTTTATATTTATGCTGACGGACAGCGTCAATTTTCCATCCATATCTGTGCCGCTTCGAACCGATCGGGTGCAGTGGTGTTTTGTACGCTTACTAATTTACCTCTCGCGAACTTCGTTGCAGATCGTTGTTTACACACACACAAATCCGCGCGCACACAGTTGTAATGTATTCTAGGTGTTTAATAGAATTGCGCCAGCCAATGATTTGTCATCTCATAAGGGAACTTCCAAACACGGGATTTTTGTTTATTATAAGAGTGATTATAATCACTCAAAGCACGTTCTTTCTACACGCTCGCGTTTAAAAAATCTCCCCTTTTATGGTCCGATGCAATTGTGCAAATAAAATAATGGTATATATATATGGTTTTTAATTTACTATGCAAAATATGTGTCATACAAAACGGAAAAGAAATAAAACAGAACTACATACAGTTGGGTATGATTGTTTCCAGTCATTGCAATGTGAAATCAAATGTGTTTGTTGAGAAAATTTGAACCTATTTTCTTTCGTATATTATGGTTAAATAAGTCCCAAACATACCAATCTAGCATTACTATAGATAGTAAACCTTCATATGCATTTTATACCTTATTTCACACACTAAATATTGTTACATTACTGAGCAATGTTACTTTACTTTTCTATCAATTTGTAAACTGCAAACGTTTATGGATTTATTTATACTAAACTGTATATTTTCGAATTTAGCTATATTTTTATATCTTGATTATGTTCTTTCTTAAAATTTGTTTCAACTTTTGTTTAAAATAGCTTAATTATATCAAAATAGCTGTAAAGCAGTGCTCCAAAAATTGGTCAATTTGCCAATTTCCCCAATCTGCAAAAATTGGCGGAATAGACCGTTTTTTCTGTTTATTGCATACAATTCCAAACTTGTAAGCGATCTTGTACCGAAAGAATTTACCGTATTAGTTCACATATTTGTTACATCAAAATCAAACCTGCTTCATTTTATTTACGAAACTATCAATATATTTAGAATTGCTGTTTCAATTTGAATCTGTTTTTTTTTCGGTAATTAAAAAGAGGTAGAAGATGGGCATAAACCAAAATCAACGGTCGTCGTTAAATTGTGTTTAAGAAAATTTACAGTATTTTTATTTGACCTCAATTGATATCGGGTGTCTCAACCATTTATACTCTGCCATCATGTACCGGTTTTTACGTATCCAAACAAATCACCTCCAAGTCATGTTGCAGAACGGCTAGATGACATGGTATAAACACAGATGCTTTACGTTGTTCCATGATTGTTACTCTCGAATATTACCAGAAGCATAGTTAGAAGATGGTGACTAGCAGAACTGAATGAATGTGGATTATAGAAAACGGACGTGATATTAAGAGTATAAAAAAAGTTAAACAATGGCTATGATAAAGCAACCAAATGGCTAACACGAAGACAACAACAATCCTGGCATGGCAAGCGGTCTAATTATCCTGCTATACTGCTGCTTCTAGCTAAGCCACACGAAATTCTTTTTGGATGCACTCCCTCACAACATATTGGAATACAAATAATAATAGCAAGCTAATTAGACTGTTGAGACTAGCAGAACTGAATGAAAGTGGATATCGTAGATATCAGGTTTCACACCTTCACAAAGGGTATACAAAATGTGTATCAATGACGAGGAATTAATGTATTGCAAGCGCAAACAACATATTGAAATTCCGGTACGATCACGACAATAACACCACCTTCCAATGGTACTCAAGGCATGAAAATTCATCACCAAAGACTCGCTAGAAAATTTAAATAAACAAAATATGTCCGATTTTCCATTTGGTTGACAAAAATTCTAGCCTTTGCAACTCTTTTGTTTTGCGCTACTTGAAGACTTGAAATGCTTGCCCATGGTGTGAAAGAAAAAAATAAAAAAGGGTTTGTTCTTTTCGAACACGCAAAACTCGATTGCAGCTAGTCAACTGTACAGTTTGAAAATGTCAATGAAGTACAATGAGTAAACAAATCACAGCAAACATTGAAACAACCAACCGCCCCACAACCTCTTCGATTTAACTTGTGTTGATCAGCGCCATATCATCCGCGCGATTAAAAAACCAAAGCATCACGTAGAGTACTTGCAGTCTTTGCGTCAAGTGCTGTAATCGTAATTAAAGCTCGTTCATACAAATATCGTCATTGTCGAGCCCTCACGCTCATCCACGCTACAGGCACCAGATCAAACGCCTCAAATGGGTTTTTTTTTAAGTGAAAACACCATGTTGCTACTGCTGCCTCCCCTAGACGATCGAAGAGAAAAGTCATGCACCGGTGTATAATTCGTGTTCGGTTAGGTACGCGATAGCGCAAATAAAGAGGGATATTGAAAATTACTGCCACAACATCCACATGGACGGACGGGAGCAAGCATAAACGATCCTGTGGTGTGCTCTACTATGTCCGAAATGAGAAAAAAAAGAACCGAAATGAGGAATCGAAAAAGAAATAATAAAAACAGCGAACTGAAATAAAGAACATACAATGTATTTGTCAATTATTAAATAATGATTTATTGCTTGTTTGATTACAATAATCACACTTCTTTTCTTCTTTTTCTACTTCTACATTGTTCTGACATGATGATGATTGTGGCCACAATTACCAGGTCGCTTTGTTCATGGCAGAATAGCTGCATTCGCGGTTGCGTCCGATCTCATATAGGTCCACATGCGATTATCAGAGCCAACGATCGCTGAGTGCTGCGGTGCTACGGCTTTCTGTGACGTACCCTGGCGAATGCCTTCCCGTTGGAACTGAAATCAAATTTCCGATTATGCTAAAGGTATCGCGTATTTGTTTATACCATTTTCACCCCTATAAAATCTTAAGGATGCTGGACGAGCGCTGGAGTACGGTAATGAACGTGTTAACCTAACGTATTGAGTGGCGTATTGAATTATTAATATAGGCAATGGTCTATTTTATATTTTAAATGATGACTATGACACCAGCGCATTCAAATTGATTCATTGTAATTTTATTTGCTTCCAAATTTCGATTCACGGTTTGACATACATCGTTTTACACCCGTTTATCCCAATGTTGAACCGTTAATGTAAGTACTCACCTTTAAAGGCTTCACTCGTATTAATTTAAGCTATTGGAGCTTTTAATCGAAAATTATAAAATTAATTCAATTTGAGTGAGAAATATACTATATTAAGGAGTAGATTTAGCAGTAAGTTTTTATACATTAAGCGGCGGTGCATTTAGTAGTACATTTTAATGGATTAGTAAAGGTGTAATAAATGGAACACAAACGATTAAAATAGCATGCGGAGTGCTCACAGTGCAGAGACCGCACATTGCGAAGAGCGTAGTAGAAATACGTGTGCGCGCACAGCACACTAAATTTATAATTTTGCCCAACATTAAACATTAAACAAACTCTCTAGACGCAAAGATTAGACTCATTGCATATTATACTTCTTACCTAATCATAAGTCATTACTGTTTAATGAAACCATAATTTAAAAAAATCCACAAGTATTTTGTTTGCTTGCATAGCAGAATGTGTGTAAATACAACAACAAAACTACTTGGAAGGATGGAAAAGTTTTTTTCAATCGGGAGAAGAGAACAACTGTGCACAAGTTAGAGTACGGCTGGTTTGCACGCTAAAAAATCATGTTTAAGATTCAAGGGATGATGAACGTAGTTAGACTGCACTTAAAAAACGTTAGCAAAAATAAGTATTTTCTACGTGCTTTCCAATCACGTGATAGCGCAATTACAGCAAGATGTCGCCTGTTGGGTTTTGCTAACCCCAAAAAACGTCATAGTATTGCTCGCAAGCCTCTATTAACCGCCAACATCCTTTACAATATTGACTTCCCCGCTTTATTGGCGGCCATCCCCTTCTATATCCCGTCCCGCCGTTCGCGAGTTCGTCCTACTTTTGCTATTCCTTTGCGTTACACATGGTTTTCCCTCAGCAACCCTTGGTTACGCGCGTTATCGGATTTTACGCGTAAGTGATCACTCTTTAAGAAATTTGTTTGATTATGGCATCTCTCTAACTTGTTTCCGTACACTTATGTTTAATTCGTTTTCCTTGTTTAATTGTCTGTTTATTTGTTTTGTAATTTGACGCTATTGTAAAGCCCTTGTGACAAACATTTATTAATAACAATAAATAAATAAATTAATTAATTAAAAATAAATAAATAATTAAATAAATAAAAAACTATGCACCTCCGATTAAGCAATACACTTTCCACAGTAAAAGCGGTTTAGCAAAAGACGGACAGTATTATTACTGATTGTTACATTTGATACACAGCAAATAAACGCATAGCAAAAATGAAATAAACATAATATTTAATATTAATCATCGCAATAGACAAATACTGTTGACGCGCACTGTAGCGAGACAACGCTATCTCTATCGTCGTGCTGTCACTCGAGGGTCCCCAAGGAACAAAAACTCTTATACACATCACAATGGCAATTATTATGTGTGGCCTCTAGCAAACAAAATTAATTTAGAAAAATCAGACAAAAATGAGCTTCTAAACCTTGTACATATTCTAAGAGCATGAAAAAATATTTCAAATTTCAAATAATTTGAAACTGCAAATTCAAATATTTTTGTCAAAATTTTTATTTTCCCGACGATAACACAACAGTTGTTACACCTACCTTACCTTGAGTTGTACATCAAAATGATTTTATGACTGTACCGGCTGAATCGTGGAACGGAATTGCAATAAAAACACACAAGGAAACAAAATCCATCTAAATAAAATTTTGGTTGCACGGTAATAGGGGCGCTCCTTGCAGTACCGAATGTATTTACTTTTCTTGTCAATTTGGTTAGATAATGTTTGTTATCCAACTATTAAATATCGTTTATAAAATGTCACGTTATTCTGCTGTTATACAGCTACTTGGAATGATGCTTGTGTCAAGATTGAATAAATTGACAACTGACGTTGCTGTTCTTCTTTTTATTCTTCTTCATTTAAACAAATCTGAAAAATCGAATGAAGAAATCGTATTTTTTGTGCAGCTCGCTTGTGCTAAAAATTGTTCAAAAAATCCATTAGTTCACCGAAGCGAGACGATACATTTTCCAAATCTCATCCTACTTCGCCACGATTGGATAGGAAAATAAAGAACAGATCGTGTTTAGATTTTCCATCACTATTGGATACCAGCTGAATCGATAACGCAAACAAATCGCCAAACTTGGAGTAGGATGAACTCGGCGATGTGAAAATTAGTTTATTTACTGTGAAAACATTGGCACTACAATTAATGATTGCGGATACGAAAGATTTTACGATGGATCGCAGTATCAAAACCAGAACTACTGTTTCGGTACGTTTAAGGGTGTACGCTGGTAGTAAAAGTGTTATGTTTCCTTGAACCCGTAGCGTTTCCTTGAAAGTGGTATGGCATCATCATTACCTTTAAGCTCCGCGTACTATGTTGATGTCGACACCTAGTGGCATACCATTTGAAGTGTTTCTCCATTTGTTTTGCAATACTTTTAACCACGCTTCCTCATGTTGAAAATAAATGTGTACCGATAATACCTTCATTATGAGCTATTTAAAAAATATGAATATCTAGTTAATACCAAAACTAGTTAAAAACTAAAGTAAATATAAAAAACAATCGTCTCGCCGTGGGCGTGTGTGGTCTTCAGCTTCCCCTTGATTCGATTGTACGTCTATTGTGATGAACCGAAGTGTGACTCAAAGCTATTAAAATCGAAAGTGTAGGCATGGTGCTTGCTATGAAACAACCTAATAATGGGTACAGTAAAATTGGGATGAAAGATATACCAATAAAGTGTGTTTTTTCTTCATCACTAGGGTTGTCGTAACCAATGATGCCATCTCACTTATTTTTTTTTATTTCGTAACTGTAGAACGCTAAGCACATTAAAATATTTTCAACCTCATAATTTCCTTCTGACAGAACACCAAAAATGAATGCGTTCAGGTGGTTGTGCGTTGTCGACCGCTAAATAACAAGGAATTAACCGGAAACTTCCAAAAAGTCGTCGATGTGTTTCCCAGCCGAGGCGTTATCGAAATTCTCAATTGCAATGAAGCATCGAGGGAAAACAAAAAGATGTTCACGTACGATGCCGTCTATGATTGCCTGTAAGTATCGATATGGATCGACACAGAATCAAGTAAGGCAGGATAATCAAAACATTTCATTTCGTTTAAGCTCTACACAACAAACGATCTACGATGAGGTGGTACGCCCGTTGGTTTCGTCCGTTATGGAAGGTTTCAATGGGTGTGTCTTCGCGTACGGTCAGACCGGAACCGGCAAAACACATACCATGGAAGGTATCAAGAACGATACCGAGCAGAAAGGCATTATTCCGCGAGCATTTGAGCAGATCTGGGCACACATCAATCGGGCGCAAAATATGAATTTCCTGGTGGCGGTTTCGTATTTGGAAATCTACATGGAGGAACTGCGCGATTTGCTGAAACCAAATTCGACGACTTCACTGGAGCTACGCGAACGGGACGGAGGCATTGTGGTGCCAAACCTGCATTCGGTGCTGTGCAAAAGCGTCGAGGATATGTTGAACGTGATGCATCAGGGCAACAAAAACCGTACGGTCGGATTTACCAACATGAACGAGCATAGTTCTCGTTCGCACGCAATATTTCTAATCAAAATTGAAATGTGCGAAGCTGGATCAACATTGGTAAAAGTTGGAAAACTGAATCTGATCGATCTGGCCGGTAGTGAAAGGCAGTCTAAGACGGGTGCCACAGCCGAACGGCTCAAAGAGGCGAGCAAAATTAATCGGGCTCTTTCATCGCTCGGAAACGTGATATCGGCACTGGCAGAAAAGTCCCCGCACGTCCCGTATCGTGACTCCAAACTGACACGTCTGCTGCAGGATTCCTTGGGTGGTAATTCGAAGACGATCATGATTGCTAACATTGGTCCATCCGAATTCAATTACAACGAAACGTTGACTACGCTTCGCTACGCCCACCGGGCCAAAACGATAGAAAACAAACCGGTAAAGAACGAGGATCCACAGGATACGAAGTTGCGTGAATACCAAAACGAAATAGCGGAATTACGCAAGCTGATCAGCGAACGTCAAAAGCGCGAGAAAACGGTGCATCGGGAGAAGAAGGCGAAAAAGAAGGTGGCTCGGGTAAAGCGCGAACCGACACTGCTGCAGTCGGAGGAAAAATCAGATTCCGAAGTGGAAGAAGAGGAAGATTGCGAAAAGGAGAGTGAGCAAGACTTCAACGAGCTGGATACGAAAGCCAAAGAGGAGTTGATGAAGGAACGCGAAGCTACCGCAGCACTCGCGGCGAAGCTTCAGGAACTAGAAGGTCAACTAGTCAAGGGTGGCAAGAATATTCTCGACACCTACACCGAAAGACAGTTCGAACTGGAGAAAAAGCTGTCCGAAATTGCCGAGCGCAAGAAACGTGAAATCGAAATGCAGCAACAGTTGGAGCTGCACGAAGAATCCACGATGGAAATTCGAGAGACGTTCACTTCGTTGCAACAGGAGGTTGAGCTAAAGACGAGAAAGCTAAAGAAATGCTACGCTAAATGTATGGCGCTGAAACAGGAGCTGCAGGACACCCGTGACGAGCACAACCGCGACCGCCGTGAGCTGGAAATGACACAGAACGAGCTGATCAAAGAACTGAAGCGATTGTTATTGATTATTGATAATTTCGTACCGGCAGAGGTAAAGTCGCGGCTGTACACACAGGCCAAGTACGACGATGAGGCCGAAGAGTGGTTCCTTAACGGTAGCATGATGTTAAACAACCATCTGATGCTATCACGTCCCGTAGCCGATCCGACCCGAAGGCGACCTATGAGTGAATACGCGCTGCAAATGATAAAAACTAAATCGTCCGACGCCATCCGATATAAGGTAAGTGGCAGAGCCATATTATCCACAATTAGCAAAACACTTCACTACTTGTTAGCGAGAAATAGCAAAGTACAGTTTGTATGGCAACTAGGTTCTAGCCCGAGAGACAGACGCCTAGACTGACTGTATCCTTCTTTCAATTTCTAACACGTTAGGTTTTAGATTTTCAAAAAATAATTCTTCTAGTATTCTGAATAAATTTGTTACTTTGTTCTATATGGCAGACATGGTTTACACTATATCACCGTTAGAGCAAATGTTTTTATGCTCATAAAAAATAAGTCATAAAAAAGTGTTGCATTTATTTTATGGCTTCGTTATGATCGCGCTCGTTCAAACTACATTATGTGCCCAGGCTGAATTTTAGAAAAAAAAATGATTGGTATTGAAAAATAAACACAGATTACTAAGATGCCAAAATCAGATGTGACTTTCGCACAATGAATGGAATTAAGAATGAAAATGTAATCCTAGCAATCAAACCATTTATAGTTTTTTTTTTCTATTGTACTCCTAATAAAACAGTGCATTGCTTTTTCAAGGCGTGCATGCAGAGAAATGGCCTTGGTTTTCTTGAATTGATTGTTTATATTATCGTTCAAGTATATTGTATATATAATAGTGAATAGATGTAAAATAATACACGATGCGAAATGACCAAAGATTTCCAAGGTAAAAGATAGACATTAACCAGACACAAAATGTTTGGAACTATAAATGATTTGCGCTGATTTGCTAACTTTTATTTAATTTTAATATTGCAGGGTGAAAACATACTTGACTACGAATTGGACATGCCGCTTCGAACAACATACGAATACTCAAATCCTAAAGTGTCTGCTTCACTGCAAGCGGTGTTGGCCGAAGCGATGCAAACAGAAGACGATATCGATATAATCGATCAATCCAACTATGCAAGCATGATGAAGATGCGCCTCGACCAGATTACTAAACGCAACGTTCAAGAGCATGCCGTCGGCATCGCCGGCATAGGGAGCGGCGTAGCTGGACACATTGGTACTGGCTCTAGCAGTGGTGCGTCAAGCACAGCCGGTCCACCAAGCAGTAGTGGTACTGCCAACGGTAGTATGATGGCGGGTAGTAGTGTTGCTAGTCGTGCACGGTCTTCTGTGTATAACCGTGGCAAATCAGCGGCACCAGCGTTTGGTGCGCACTCGGCAGCACCAGTGAAAAAATCATCGGCATCGTCATTGATGTCTACTAGTCAAGGCGGTGGCTCAGGAACTGGAGCCATGTTTCCAAAGGCGCGTGGACTAATACCGAAGTAGAGCCTGCGCCAAGGTGAAACTGAAGTACTCATCTAGGTATCATCATCCGTCATCGTGCATCATAAACCAATAGAACGGATCGTCGTCACTATAGTCGTCACTATTCATCCAAAGCATTGATTGCAAGATTACTGATCTCGCTTCGTCGTGCTTAGTGCTTGCAATGGGTCTCCAGTAATCTGAAAGTAATTCCATAATAAGATTTACAAAATACCCATATTGATTTTGTTTAGCTTACGAATCGAACGATGACCGAAAGACTTATGGAGAAAAAGTTTCACTCACGCGCGCTATTTTAAATAATCACCGTCGTTTGCGTCTTCAGAAGAGCAGTTGGAATGTTGTCGCGGAAGGAGTGCGTACAGAAGGAATGAGGAGTTTTATAGGATTGTAATTCAGTGAGTTTAATGAACTGTGTAGAGAAGCAGCAGAACACTTACGGTACAATAGCCTTAGTGGTAGGGAATGTGATCGAGTAAATTTTCTGAATGAGACAAGAAAGAGTGCTAGGTGAGTGCGTAAAATTAGTGAGGACTATGAGGGACGCGTGCAAACAACAAACTAACAATATTAGTCTGCATATTTCGGATTGTACTTGTACACACACAACTTTTACGTCATTCGTACTCGGAAGGTATTAGCAAAAGCTGTGCTTAGGAATATTATTGTTTTACGTTCATTGTTGTAATTTCGTCAACGTTTTTTTTAAGTTTCTCGTTTGTTTATTATGTTTTCCTACATATTTTCGTTACACGTTCTGATCTTATAATGTACGCACTGCATTAAATTTCGTTAAATTGTTTGGGGGAAAACAAGAACAAATTATGATTTGTTTATGGAAAATAGATTTATTGCTCCCTTATTTGTTAAACAATATTGTGAATCCTTGGTTTCGGTGTCCCAGTGCAACCATGTTGGCGTATTTGAATTAAGTTCGTTAACTTTACACTGTAAATATTTTCAAGGCTTCTGTTAAGGGTACGTCTTTGCCCTTATTGTTTGTGTTAATTTAATTAGGTTTTTTTGTACATTGTGTTATTGCTTAGGTTGTGTTGTCGAAATTCCAAACAAAAATATGTCATGTGTTTATATACATTTGTGAACGAATTTGGCACCTAAGAGAACGAACTTAATACACCTAGACAACTAGTTTGAGATGCACGCTTGTACCATTTTTTCCGATCGTACTAGAGCGCGTGATTGTATGAAATTTTCATCATCATCACCAGTAATGCTTGCTCCTTTAGATACAATTTTTTATCACGTGGCTGATGCTTCAGATACATGTAGTAATTGATGTGCTTAACAAATACCCGGTTCGCTGATATATATGAATATTAATCAATCTCACCAAACACACCATTGGGATTATTTAATGCTGTTAAGACATAACCGCTGATCTGCAAACTCTGCGGGTCAATTCCTGTCGTAATGACATAGGTTTATATACAATATGCCGTGAGAAGTAGTAGCTTTTCCTGTGGCTGTAATGGCATTCGTTTCATCTCGATGAAAAATGCACCCATTATTTAGTTTCAGGTTTAATCCATCGTTTCGAATACCTCAAAATTTGATTTCAAGATTTAAACTACGGAAGAAACTTTCTCAGACTTGTTAGACACATGTTGCTGCAGTCTTTCGTTTCACGTAACATACATTAAATAATATTCTGGCATCAAAATGTTGGTGCAATAAAGTAATCTGATGATTTTAGTTGTTTGCAGCGGTCGGATATTGAACAGATAACGATTATTAGTATAATTTCTGAGCAGATGTATTACTCAAAATATATGAATAGAAAGCGTTGAAAGTCATGCACTAGATTCAAGTACGATGCGTCATTACATTATTTTTTAGTTCTTTATTACAGGTCGAAGGGCCAACATGTATACTGGGTAGAGTTCTTTGGGAAAACTTGATTGGCGCTGCTCCCTAACAACACGTACACCGGCTTGGTTCAACAACTGTTTCATCTGTAGCAACGGCCTAGTAACGGAACAGTCAATTCGGTCAATATCCACCTCGTTGCTGGTGGTGAAGTTTTCTTTTAATACAATCATTCCTCCACGGGTGAGTCCTTTAGCGCAACGGATGAAAAACTGAACGGTATCCTCTTCGGTGAGGTAGCCAAGAACCCACTGAATCCAAATGATGTCGTATCGCCCTTCCTCCGGAGCGAAATCCTGCAATGCTGAGTTAAACACCGTTCCCAGCTTGGAACCGTAATCTGCCAAGTTACTGCGTGCTGTTTGGCAAAATTGCTCATTTTGCTCTGCAAGATCCACCTGCTCGAACATAGGTAAAAGCAGCTCTTTGCTTATTCTTCCAATACCTGCACCACAGTCCAGCGCCCTTTTGCAACCGGGAGCAGGTTTTTGCTTGTATAGGTGCTTTAGGAACTGTTCTGATCCCCGGATGTCGATGAACGATATACTACCGAATCCTCCAAGCATACCGTCGACCGTGGGAACCACGGACGACCAATATGATTTCGAATTATTGTAATAGCTTTCCGTATCGACTAGGATTTCCTCCACGGTTGCTTGTCCGGAATCATAGGCACTCGTTTCCTTGATATTCGTGGATACTTCAGATGACCTGGATTCGATGAAATCATTTTCAGATTTTTCATCTCTTTGGATATCTCTCGATTCCATTGCTTTGTAGCACCGCAATTTCCGTGAAATAATAATTTAACGAAAAAAACAGAATGTTGCGGCCGGTTGAGAAAACTCACACACCTCTAATTATGTGACAACCAAAAATACCAAGGTAGTTAGAATATACCAGGTTGAGTTATGAAGGGGTATATTCACAGACCTGTCTCGGGGTAAACATGTTGAAGATGTAGTTTGACGTTTGAAGCTATTAATAGCTAAACAATTGTTTTTTTTACGTTCTTGAGCACACACATCCATGAGTAAGATTAGCAGCAGCAAGGAAAAAACATTTGATAAAACAAGTATAAATTGCTTAGGGAATATGGATCAAGTGGTCAGAAAAACTGTAAACAATATAACATGTTTATTACACGTGTTCCTTTCATTTTACGGTAAAAACAATATTGTAATTTTAATACAAAGCAGGGCAAGCTTCGTTCCGGGGGAAGATTTGAACAGGTGTTACAGACCACAGGTGTATCAGAAACCGGTACTATATACCATAATTTTCCAAGTGTTCAATCCATCTGTATCTCTTTTTAGGTAAATATTTGGCACAGCTATATACACGCATACTGTTATCCGAATCGATTGTACAGACACTGTGTGGAAGGCGTAGTTTTAATTTGCTTTGATTTCACACAGCATTAACTAAATACAAAACGTATGTTATCTTCATTGTTGCCCGATTAGAACTTCGCAGTTGCAACAAGCAAATCGAAGGAAACAGGCAAAGCCTTCCTACGCCCGCTGGTACAGAACCAGCAACAATCAAAAGATTGCGTTGTTTCGTGCAGGATCTCTTCTGGTTTTCAATACGCTACTTATTCGTTCAGCATTGCGTGGAGTAAAAATACGGCCAATGGTAATGTAAACAATTGTGTCGGAAATTAATGCTAGGTGCAATGTTTTTTATGGTGGATTGGCTCGTACACGCTATTTGTGTTAAGGTTCAAATGGAAAAATAAAAAAATATAATACTTAGCTTAATGCCCGTCCGACTAGGTCCACGAGCCACATTTTTAGACTGAGACTGAGATAATAAAAACCGATAATTTCTAAAGACCTTATCGCAAGACGCAACAAACAGTACAAGGACTTGGCATTTACGGCATTCCTGAATTGATACTTCAGTGGCCAAGTACAAACGCGATTGTTACTCCGTTCCCAACGAACACGCGTTCCCTGCTGGTTTGGCTCGTCTGTATTTGGAGAGTCTGTATTGCAAATAGGTTGTTGCCGAGTGGGAACACGCGAAGGATTGGTCGCGCTTCTTCACAACAATTTGTGCGATTTCTAGGAATGGTTTATTTAAAACCTTAACTGGCACTTTTAAAAGTGGGATTTTAAGATATACCACAGATTATAACGCGAGAAAAAAAAATGGTCTTAATACTTTCCGGCGAGCTATAATCGTTTTTACAAGCTCTGTTCCATTTGCCAATGATAGATTCTTGGATTCAAAACATACAACATAACGCGACACGGCTTCTACCCTTACAATGTAACAGATCATCGTATTCTGGCCCCAGTCCGCTTGGTACAGACCGAACTGTTTCTTGTCCGTGTACATGACCGTTTGTCTAAAAGGGGGTAAAACATACTGCATTCCGTTTTTCTCCGGATTCCGGTATTTTTTAATGTAATGGCCACATATACACATTCTCGAATCGATTAATTAGTTTATTTTTCCCAAGACGATAAATATATATGTATACCAGTTTTAAGTTACAAATATTATTATAGAATAGAACCAAAATTATTAAAGTTATAAAAGACGAAAAAATTAGATTTCCCACATAAAGTGTATGATTCTCGTCGTCGTTGAGACAAGTGGCCGGTTTTAGAGGCAAGTGGGTTAAATAAATATTAATAGTTTATAAAAAAAATATCTTCAGATTGGTACATATATAAAAAAGTTACCTTAGAAATTAAAAGTTACGTTTTAGAATTAAGGAATGGGATTGTTTTGGAAATAGTAACTTTAATGAAAATAAAAAATGTGGTCTTAGAGTTCAAGCTTAAGTTGAAAGTGATAACGGGAGAAATTAGAGGAATACTTTGAATTGAAATATAACGAATGCAAATGAGACCGATCGGTGCCGGTTAAAAGCATGATCACTGATGCTTTGCTCCTTTGATTATGCTATCACTATAGTTTACGGTTTATTGATTTAATGTTTACTAGGCGGTATGACTTTTGCATATCCATCGAAGGGCACCCAACGTAACTTATTTTAATTCTGTTTTTGTTTCGTCACGGTTAGTTACATCTGGGCCTACGTCATTTCGTATGGTTTGAAAATATCATTAATAATGGTGTTGTCTGCAAATCGTTGCTCGGATTACCAGCTTGTGATTTCATTTTTAGAAAGTTTTATTAATATTTGAAAAAGTAGAAAGAAGCTTTCGTTTTCGGCATTCCGGACAGTACTCCAATGAAACAGGATTTAAAAATCGTCGATACAATTTCCTTCACACCGCGACCGTCCAATCAATCACATTCCGCCAAGATGACCATCGTTTTCTTCCATATGAACACCTGCCTCCTGAACAACGCCTTTCCTAACCGGCTCCATCGTCTTCCGCCGTAAGCGGGTTCATTTTTTCCTTTTTTACCGCTCTGACAGTCAGTAACTAATTTGATATGCACGGGTGCTATTGAACGTTTCCCATGTGTGTTTGCCTTTCTTAAAAGGGTGCACAAAAACCGGGTTCGCCAGAAAATAAGGAAGTGGCACATATTTCAAGTATCATTTGTGAGGATTTCACTGAATATGACCACACCCCAAAACAGGAAATAGTGCCACAAAACACATTTTATTGAAAGCGTTGTTCATTTGATTCAATCTTTCAACGTTTTGAACGCGAATATTTAAATGTACTAATGTGTAAATATGTTTCTTGCTAGTATCATTATGCGAAACCAACTTAAATTTTATTCAAAGTGTTTATCCATAATATCATACATTATTTGCAAGGCCACAATGCAAAACAGATTTCGTGCAGCACACACGTTGCACACTCTGTTAAATGTGATGTGTAGATTGAAAACGGAACGATAATAGTTGATACTGTCAATGATGGTGTCGAAGGTGTGCTTTCACGTGCATTTCCCATCGTATCAGCTTCTTACCGGTATTTCTACTTTCAATGAAATTTTGTTGGGATGAAGTAGCATTAAGAGGGTCGCAGAGGAAGCAACCGATAAAGGAGGGTTGTGAAACATGCGTATTCGAAGGAAAGAGTCAGAATCACAATAAAAAATATCGCAATTCGAAGCTTCTGCTCTTTTCTGCTTTCCGCGTGGTCAAGCCTCAGTCGGAGCAAAGCATAAGCAAGCGGAGAAACGTACAAAAATTCCGCTATAAATGCACACAAACACTCTCTCATACGAATCAGGAATTTACGTACACATTCACCAATCATCCGCCACCGACCGCTTTATTCGACATGTCGCATCGTTTGGCAGTGGCCTTCTTCGTTAACTTACCCTTCATGGGTAAACTCACCCCCAAGATATGAAAGTTGCCTCGGGCCATTTACAGTCACACCAAGAGAGCAAACTTGGTTCATCTCAGGATGTAAAACTGAAAGAGAAAACAAAAAAGAGCAATTCGTAAGAGTTCCGAATGCTACATGAAGAGAGAACATAACATGTAAGTCGATCTCCCTAGATGCCTGGATTCATGAGAAAATTGAAAACGTTGTAAAAAAAGACATCTGATTCCTATTTGTAGAGCAAGTACCTCAACTTATTGAAGGTATTTCAATTTTCATACATTACAATGCATGCAGTTCTTGTTGAATTTATTCTGTTTGAAGTTAAATAGCCATACTGGTACATGACAAAATTTAGCGATACTCCGACTGCGTGATGCTAGCGGCGCCGATCTATCCAACGACAGAACTGGTATCACAATCCCATTTGAACGACTCATTGACTAAGAAGCTGTGAAAGAGCGCGAAATTTTCGCTATTTCTTTCGAATTGTATTGTAGTGTAAATTAGTGTAAATTACATTTACAGAAATACTGATCCAATACAGCAAGTCAATAAAGTAAAGCTAACATTGTTGATTATATCCCCTGTTTGAAATTGTATGTTATAATTTTTCCCCATTTTGACATTTTACTCAAGTTAATATTAATATTCAACAGCATTTTTGCCTTTCACAGGTAAGGTGTTAGTAAGCAAGATTTGTCCCATGGTTTTTTTAGATTGAACAGGAATATGTAGAGTTTAACTATGTACATAAACTAATGCATATAGCGAATGAATATTTTCGTTAAATTTGTTATTGATTTAAAATATTATGAAATGTTCCCATTTTTTATTACATTAACCACCAAATCTGGTCAAATCTTATCGCCTTTATGATGTTGTGAAATTATAGCATGTGTTAAGTATTATATATATATTATATGGTTGTAAACAATAAGGATAGGGAAAACCTACAGCCTATTTTGTCACATCCCACTACATTGCAATCATATTCTAAGGATTGAATCAAACAGCATTAAACATAAAAAAATAGATACAAATTACAGTACTTTTCGATACCATACCTTAGCTATTGGTTACCCTGGCGGTGGGACCATCCGTGAGCAAACGACACGGGAAATGTGAAAAAACAAAGAGAATTAGTGAGAGCGAGATAGAGAGAGAGATAGAGCGAGAGAGAAAGAGAGAAAAATAGAGAGAGAGAGAGAGGAATGGATCAGTGGCCGCATACTGGTTGTTGCGTACGACCAGCGGTGGAAGATGGCGACGTGAGAGCAAACGATCAGTTCACTAAAGTTTTCTGGTCGTGATCGTTCAGAGGGTGTCGTGGTGCTTTCAACACACACACACCCACG
>JXWZ01003995.1:0-12020 GCA_000956215.1 Anopheles farauti No. 4
AAAAGTATTCATATACTTTGAGCAAAATTCAACACTTCAACCTCAACAGTAACCATCAACCATATGGTTCCCTTCCAATTCCAGCCAACAAAACCTGAGGTTCTGAGGTAGATTTCGATCCAAAAACGTTTTTCTATCGGTTTGTGGCAGAGTATTTAATAAAAAAAATCAAATTTATTTCGAACCGACAGTCAAAATAACACTTTCTCTCGACTCGCATCGAGCATCGAGAAAAACACCATCACATCGATCGTCGCAGCTAGGTGAGTGACCCTGGAGTAGGAGAATCGAAACGGGGGAAAAAACATACCCATTCGGTTCTCCATGTGGTGGCACAGCAACATTTAATGGCAGAACAAAAAACCCCGAAAGCAAGTCTGTGGCGGTGAGCGAGAGACTAGAAGCTGGTGGAAAGTGAGTAGTTTATTTTTGGAAAAATGCATTGCTCTCTGTGCAGTTTCTCTCCCTCCCTCCCTCCACGCGTTCACGCCCTTTCACCGCCCGTGTTACACAATCCGTTCGACAAAACATCACCGCACACATTTGTATGCGGTGGAAAACCGTTGCACCTTCGTTCTGGGTGGAGAAAGCGTGTCGTGTTTGAAAAACCCCAAAACAGCTCCTATTACAACGGCACCTTTGAACGGAACCTTTTTTCCAACAAGGAACAGGGAAGCGCAACAGTCTGCTGCTGCTGCTACTTTCGTAGCACTCATTTTCTCACCATAGTGTGCGCGTGATTTATGGAGCTAACTGCAGTTTACTTCGAGCTGTGGGAGGAGGAGCGGGCGCGGGCGCGGGCGCGTGCATGGACGGATTAAGGGAGTTCAGTGGGTCGCGGCGACAAAGAGCAACAGTTACACCAGCACCAACAACCCGCCCGGTGATGGATAGCAGGTTTTCAAAACATTGATCACTTAAAAACTCAGGCGATCCGTGTGACAGATGGGTAGAGGGTGGGACTTATTTAAGAAAATGGATAAAATTTATGCAATTTATCTATATTGTTCCGGTCCGATAAACGGGGGGGTTGATTGGGGGATAGCTTATAAATTAAAACAATCCGTCCGAGAGAGTGAATGACAGCGAGGAAAATTGTCGCCAATAAATCAGGATCGTTTCGAAACATTGCCAATGGTAAGATCCGTAAACAAGAGCATTGAACCCGGTTTGGAGGGAGAGTGACAGATAAATGGTGCACCGATTGAATGTCAACAGGCACTGATTAATTTGTTTGCTTTCAGGAATTTGTACACATTATCGAATGCTGCCGACAATAATATGGCTAAATCTCCTCTTAATTTGAGAATAATACTTTGTTACAAATATTGGAGCAAACAACCGAATTGCTTATTTAAAAGAGCTATGACAGGAGAAAACGAAATAAATAACGAAATTAACGAAATAAAAAATTACCAAAAGGAGTAAAACACCAACATAACATGGTACACAAATCGACGAAAGATTAAAAATATTCTACGTAACATAAGTCAAAAACAGAATAGGGAAAACAATGCAAAAGAATACAAAAAAGAATGAGCATAGAAAAAATTCGAGAAAATAACATAGACACAGCTAACGTAGGAAATGAAAAATGCAATGAAAATAAACACTACAAACATCGAAATTCACTAACAGAATAATAAAATATTAACAATTAAAAGGAATAAGGAAAACGAAACATGGACTTAATAAATAAAAAAAAAAGTTTTAAAACTCAATGAATGAAATCTAAAAAGGAAGTAAAAAAACGTAAAAACTTCAGATAATTCAACTTACAATGGTGTAAAATATAAAAATATGTTTAAAAAGACCAAAATCAGGCAAAACATGCCAATTAAGCCATAAAACAAACTGAAACCTTAACTCAATCTCGCGAAAATAAAATCGACACGAATCGAAAAACGACTGTCAACCGTAATTTCCCATTGCAAATTGCTCCATCTCCAACGCACTCGAACCGTTCGCGATGGTGTAAGCGACATTACTTCTGCCACACGTCGCACGGATTAACACCATTAGCCCGAACTAATTTATCCCGGGTAAAATTATGTACCTTCCATCGGGTGGTAGCCATCCCAGCAATCGAAATGATTACAAGCAGCACGTCACGCTGCATACAAACATTCCAACCGGTGCACTGATGCTCCCGAAAGGGACCGCATAAAACAAGCTACTAACGCCGACCGGCTTTCGACAGCTGTGTTATTGCACTGTGACCAAGCGGCGGTATCGGTTTGTTGATGTTGCCGGGAAGACTTTTACGACCGTCGAGGAGGAACGGAGTGAAGGTTTCGAGATGGAGATAAACACGGCGCCTCCAAGAACATCGACCGAAAACGGCAATATTGGAAAGGAATGCCTGCCGCAGCATGCAAACAAGTTCGTTTCGTGGCAAGCCATTCGGTTTTTGCAATACCCGCGACCGAATGCGGGAAGATTGAAAGGATCGTTACAAGGAAAGGACGTCGGTGTACATCGCGATCTGTCCGAACAGTTTTCTCGATTCCAAAAATGGCCAAACAGCGGCCAGCAACTGAAATGGACCGAGGCGGCTCCCAGCAGCAACGAGCACCCTTAAATCATTCGTCCTAATGCGTTCGCGCACGCCGTACGGCAAGGAGCAACGACACTTTCTCCCACCCGTAGGCTGACATTTCCTAGTACCCTTTCTTCTTCCACCCTTTTCTGCACACCACCATGAAAATCCATGAAAATCGAAGTGAAAATAAAATATGAAAAAAGCATCATCGCAGCAGCCGACAGCCGGGAGAAAGCCAATTGCCTCCGTTCCTACCACGCACCGATGGGAAAGATTTACGATGAGGGAAAAACGATGCTGGAAAGTGGAGCGTTTATATATATAAGTGGAAAACCGAAATTCTCTCCGAACCGCGTGTGCTCGCAGAATTTCACACGGTGAAACATGCGTAAGGCAACGGGTTTTCCGGATAAACCGAGAGGTTCTACACACAACCAAGCGAGCAGATGGTGGTCAAAAATAGATTCACCAATCTATCGGTATTGAACCAGCGTGGCCACGGGCACATGAAGATTAATCGCAATCTGCGATGGATCACAAACACACTCGCGCGGATTGTTCTATTTTTCGTACAAGTGAAAGGTGGAAATTTACTAGCAAGCAAAACAAACATGTGCGAAAAATTCGTGCAGATTGCCAAATCCGTACGGTAAACACTGGCACAAATTTTTGGCCAATTTGAGATGAGAAATAAAAATTTTATGCACATTAAACCTTGTTTGCAATTTATTTTAATTATCAGATAAATAAGTGCACGATTCAGTACTTTGTACTGAACGGCCAAGTTAGGATGATCGCAAATTTAATCTAAGCAAGCGGGTCCTGTGGCGCAATGGATAACGCGTCTGACTACGGATCAGAAGATTCCAGGTTCGACTCCTGGCAGGATCGGGTGAAAAACTACTCTTTTTTAATAAACGTAGTTACGTGTTTTTAATACCGATCGGAGAAGACTGATAATGACACTCAATTAACTATAGCTCACTCACTGGCGTGCACTGGACGTGATAAGAGAGAGCCAAAGCTAGACTTGGCAAGTAGAGAAGGTTTGCTTACAAGCAGAGGGAGAGTCAGATCCTGAAACTAATTTACGAAACATTGGCTTTATTGTTGGTAATAAAAGTAATTTTAACGGTATAAACTTCCTTTGATTATGTGTTTGTATAAAAATTATCTACTTAAATATGTATAAAATATCCTTTTTATTTAATCAATAAATAGTTAGAAAATATAACAACACCTTTCTGTATTTCCACTTTGATACCAAACTCTAACAAATCAAGTGGGTCCTGTGGCGCAATGGATAACGCGTCTGACTACGGATCAGAAGATTCCAGGTTCGACTCCTGGCAGGATCGGATGGTAATCCAACACTTTTTTATAACATGGTGTGGTGCTTCGTGTTTTTAATCGAGATATGCCGATAACACTGCACAATCAATTAACTACAGTCCACTCAATGCCCTTGATGTGATAGAAGGGATGAAAAATCCGTAGGTAGGGAGAGCAAGATATAAAATTGTGAACCCGAAAATATCATGGCGTTACCACGTCACATCATGTCAGTAATTAATTGAACTGTCACGAGTTTGTTCAATCCGACGCAGGAACTGACCTAGCGAAGCCGGAACGTATACTGCCCTCATATATTCATTCCTTACACCAAAAAGGGCTCGTCGAAAACACACGAAAACGAGGGGGAACATCGATTAAGCTAATGAAAATAGATAAGATGAGCGCAATGAGGCGAGTTTACGTTCGAATAATTGGCTTTTTTCAATTATAATTTATTTATCAAAGCGGCTTATTCGACAGCTGATAAACGACTTTTAAAAACCGGCATGCCTGGATGATGGATTCATTTTGTACTAAATTAGAAAATAATTTCAAACTTAAAAGAATAATTATAAATAAAATAAATCATAAATGCATTTTTTTTAAATTCAGTATATATTTAGTAACATTTAGTAAAAAATAAAATAAATAAAAATTTACTCTCAAAGACTTCATCTAAACTCGTGTTTAAATGCTGTCTAGCGTCTCAATAAGTGTTTGTGTCTCAATATTGTGCAAGCAAAAAACAACCCCATTCCGACGATCTTATCCATCTCCGAAAAGAACGATGCCTCTAAAAACCGATAACATCACACATCCCGCATCGAACAACGGCAACGGGCGCGTCCGAACAAAATTGGTGTCATTATACGTCCCACTCACTCCCAAACATCGTCGACATCAAACGTTGCGACAACTTCATTCAGCAGCAGCAGCAGCAGTAGACACCATCAGCTACCCTTCGTAAGGATTTGCGTCCTCACAAGCAAAGGACACCGGGCGGTAGAAATAAACCCACGCCCCAGGGGGTTCTCGGCCTGAGGCCGAATCGTGCCACCGGCTCATCGTACCGACGGCACACACACCACCCCTGCTTAAATTAATAAAAATCAACTGATAAGCAAACATTCCAAACGACTAGCAGAGCGCGCGGTCGAGCCCTCGCCCCCAGGAGTAATAACAATTAACAGTAACTTGCAGAAGGAGCAACACCTCCGGCGAGGTGGCACGGTCAGCATACAGAGTGCGGTGTTTTTGTTGTGTGCGCAAAGGATTCCGTGCACCCATTTCTGCCCTTCCCTCCAGAACTTCCCTTCCTTAAATGCGCTTCTTGGTAAAAAAAGAAACGAAACTGGAGCTGAATTTACATATCGCTGTTCACACGTCTGCAGCTCGCTGAAGGCGAGAGCGTTCTTCGTTCGCGACGAAGGAGACAAGAGCCCCTCGCCTGAAAACAATTTAACCGTAGGGGGCGCACGGATCTCCAACCCAATAAGGAACCACCCCGGCTGCTAGTGGTAATGGTCACTGACTCCGCCGGGAAGGGACGTGAAATTAATTAAACTACACACTAGAATAATTAAAAGTCAGTGAAACGTGGCTCCGTGCGCGCGGGCACTTGGCAGGAATTAGCAACGCGCAGCCCGTCCGGCGAAACTACGAAAAATTGAACGAAAAGGACGACGGACCGGCGCGTCTGGCGAAGTCATGTCGTGCACATTTATCGCTTTCCACGTCCCCCGGGGGGGCTGGGCGGCATACCGACTGCCACAATTAAATATGCAACAATGCAACTCGCACAACTACACAAATCGAGACAAGCACTTCGCACAAAAAGCGGCATCCTGAAAGAAGTGGACCGTGATGGGCCAAGATTATGGGTGAAGCATCATAATAATTTAAATAAATATGCGCAAGTGATCGTCCGACCGGCTTCCCGGGCGGGGAAAAATCCGACCTCCCCCGGCGCATGACCGGCGCCATTCGAATTCATTCGTTTGAGGATGTTTTGCATCTGATTTACATGCAACTGGACGATTGGAAGCGAACGACGGTGCATCGCGATGCACTTGCAATCCGCAATAGGGCCGCGCAAACGGAAACGAAACGGTGGAAGTCTTCCGCCGAAAGAAGTCGAAGCCGAAGACTTGTTGGGGCGTTCGAAGGTTTTGCTTCGACGGGAAATGCGGGTTGGCTTATCCGGTGGTGAATAATGAACCACGAAGGATGAGGTCAGCCGGGCGTGCCACCGCTCTCACCTGATCGGAACGGAAACTTTTTCCAGTTTTTGGCGTTTGTTCCTGGGAATGTGGCATTTGTCATTCGACGGCAGGGAAAAACGTGCGAATAATCCAACCTGGGCTTTATCCCGCTTGAGTTACGGTTTAAATGGGTAATGGGATATTTCTCGCTGACTAATGAGACGCGACGGTTGGCTGTGAAGAAACGGGAGACGTTTTCAGCTGCAAATTACTGCATAAGTCATGAGCAAAAGACACCTCTTGAAGCTCTTTACTAAATCATCAATATGAGTCAGTTTGCCGTGATTCAAACCCACCTATTCCAACGAGAAAAGATTCCAACCGCCTGCACTTTTTTCCACCGCTAAGTACAATATAATTGCACAAAAAATAACCTCAGCCACGATGCCTTTCGTCATGTAGGGAAAAAGAGTAAAAAAAAACAATAAAATGATTCACTTAGCAAACGAGCGTAGTCATCTCCGATGAAGTTACCCGCCGGCGAATTGGTCACTAACGAGATCAATCAATATCACTTTCAAATGTAAACACGGGGGAACTTTTTTTATCGCGCGCGCAAACGCAAAAGCTAGATACCAGGACACTTGGTGCGCGACCTTTACCGGGCGATCCTGCGAAAAAAGGTCTCACACACACGGTTGGGAACGAGATTGAACGACATAAATCAATATTGGAGGGTCTTGCGGCCACCAAACCGGCCAACCGATGGCGCGTCGTCGCTAGTAAACGTAGAGACACAAACAGACAACACCAGACAACAAGCAGTGTTGTCTCCGTTCCTGATTTATGAGATCATTGACATCCCTCCTGCAGTAGTGTATGTGTGACTAAACAAGCTCAATCCCTTTGGTGACACTTTGGTGGGCACTGCAAAAAAGGCGGGCGTGATTAACTGATTGAATGGCGCGGGTTCGTCAGACTTTGCCCACTCTGTCACTTTGACTCCTGTGAATGGGCTACACCGAAGATCCAGGCAGCTTGATATCTACACACCGAGTAACGCACGCGCGTAAAAGAAATCTAGCAAAATTAATTAAAACTCATCGCACGCACATAATTCAAATGTGTCGACTTCCCTTCCCTCCGTGCATGTAACTCGCGCGCGGCTGTACTGTAGCGAGCATTGCGGCCAAACCGGGTGAAGAAATTGATCGTTCAGGTTCTTACCTGCGCTGATGTCACATGCAATTAAAAGGTAGATAGGCAGTGGAATGGAATGGCTTCGACCAGTAACATACCCGGCACGTTTCGATCGTTTACCGTGCGCTGGTGAACCACCTTAAGGCATGTCATACTGCGGACTGACTCGAACATGCCTCGCGCTTTAATTCGCGTATCGTAACGGAAACCGGACGGAAGTCACAACGGGCATTTGAATAGGTTAATGTGTGATCGGAAATGGTACCGCGCATAACAAGATGCAAACAAAAGTTGCTGGACCTACTCACCCGCGGGTGTCACTACATAAACATAAGACATAAGGAGGAAATTTAAAGCATAAAGTAAATTGTCAATAAAGAGAAACCTTATAATGGAGCTAAACGATCGATTGCTGAGCGATTTTCTATAGACGTGAGTTTTGAGCCTCTTTATAAGGCAATAATTCTTATCATTCTCTGGATGGTTTGATAGACACATGCATAAGCGCAGAGCAAAAGCACACGGTGGACTACGGTTCGAATCTCACTTTCTTTCCCGTTCTATGTCGATCGAATGTGTTTGTTTTTAATGCCATATTATTATCTCTAAATAAAAACAATTGTTCTTTCATCACTCTAAACAGATTTAGAATCTCTTAGAACATCTGATCCCCAACTACGGAGACAACCGGAATTGTCAAACACAACTCACACTTAACACATAAAAAAACGACACGGAAACTGTCCTCTTCTCTCTCTCTACAGCTGTGAAAAGCTCAAATTTTCATGCCCACTGAACCCAACATTTTCTGAAACGCACCGGTCCGGTACAGCTTGCAATACCAACCCAACCATATAGAAGTGTTCTACCACCAGTGTTCCGCCGTCGTCGTTGAAGTAGAACATTTTTATTCCATTCTCGCGCACACGACGATCAAGCGAAATCCCAGGAAAACGAAAAAGAAATAGCAAACTCTTTGAGTTTTCCCCCATTTCCATATGCTCGATATAACCGCTTTCAGAGCCGGTGCACGCCAGCCACGAGTGCCGAGTGGTTTGGGGAGTAACGCATATAGAAAAAGCGTGCCGAACGTGCGGTTCTGCCCAACCCATCCATCCATCCATCCGGCGAACTTCACTGAAGTGGAAAAGTTATTAAATTACACGCGAAAATCTCGCGCTCGCCAAACGACGGCTCTCTCGGAGTGACCTGTCTCTCAAGTGACTTTTCTTTGCGTGCACAAGTAACACACCCCTCCAGGGCAGCTCGGTGATAAAACACTCACTGAAGTGGCTGGCAGGGCAGGGCAACCTCAAACTTGATGATCAATTGTGATTGACTTTGACAGGACCGGGTCGCGGGACGACCCCTGGTCGAAGTGTGCCAAAAATCACTTTCGATGATCACAGCAGCGCTGAAAAGTAGGAGCTCGGGACGATGATGGGAAGGGCTCCCCCCCCACTACGGAAGACGCCACTCCATTAAGACCGGCCATCGGTCCACTTAAGACGCGACCCACCCCCCACCGCACACGCGATGGTCCCGAAGCCTTTGCATTGAGAAATTTGTTATTTTTATCGTAATTGTGTGTTCTTAAGCCTCTCAGGCTCAATGTTTGCTTTACATTTTAGTGATTGGTTGCTCGTTCGAGCGCCGCTTTACGAGCGTCCACTCGACCGTGCCGTAATTTACATGCTCTCTCGTGTGTCTGCATCGTGGGCCACTATATTATTTAGGCCCCCCGGTATGGCCTTGAACCGGCTCCGGTCGGCAGGGAGGACGAAAAAAAAGAATTTAATTAGAAAATTGCGTGCCAACACGCGTTTGGGAAGCATGGTGGCCACTGACTGACCTAATGAAGTAGCACAGCCGGTTCAGTTTTGAAAATAAATCACGTTATTATTTTAAAGAACGCACCATGATTTGTTGGACACACCCCTTTTAGCAAAGAAAGAATTTTGCTACCGTTTTCAACGTCTTGTGAAATATTTCAAATGAAATGTTTATTTTAATTTTTCAACCTTTTCTGCATATAAACTGTTAAACCTGCAATTAATTGTTGCTGTCAAAATGTCATTTTGTCTCCAATGCCGGACACAAAATGTCTGCTAAATTTTGTTTTTAATTGATTAAACTATTTTTAGTTGCAAAATATTATTACAAATAAATTTGAAAAATTTCAATAAAAAACATTCTGGCATCATTAAATCGTCCAAGGTAAAATAATCCTCAATTTATGTTCATAATTAAATGGGTTAACTAACAGAGATGTTAAACATGTCTAGTAAAACAAAACAATTAATATAAAATTTAAATAAAATCGTAAAAATATTATATGGACATTCGAAAATTAATAAACAGTTCTCAAAAGGCTCTCTCGAAAGAAAATATCTACAAAGTAATAAAAAGTGTTGAAAATATACACCATTAAGCCCATATTTCGAATGTTTGCTTGCTAGAACTAATCGTAACAATCCTGCATGCACCCGAACCGAGTGAACCGGGTGACGAATGTAATATTCAGTCGAAAATTTCGACTCCACACTCACCCCATTCACTTCCCGACCTCGTCAATCAACTCTCATAACGATGACATTTGAATTCATTAAACGCTTTCGCTTCGTTAAATTCTGCCAACGTTCGGCGGAACCGTCTGGCCGCTGGATCGATGAAGTTAGTTGTGTGGCTTCTTCCTCCTCCGTGAGGCGTTTTGACTCATCGACCGTACACAGGACAAGGAAAAGAAAGGCAATCCATTTTAGTCATTCTCGCACCCCGTGAATTGCTTTTCTATTTCAACCGGGTGCGTGGTTTTAGGGGGAGAGTTTGGGTCGCAACTATACTTTTACATGCATGTAACACACCACTCCCAGCAGGAAATTCATCGCTTCATTAGTTGCCCACCGGCCTCGGAATCGAACGGTGGCTTGCGGTTTTTCCACGTTTTCCTTTCGCGCTACCGAACTGTTCTAATCGAATAACAACCGTACCAGCTTCTATTCCCTCGCGCCCCCTTTTGACAATCAGGCGGAAGCATAGCCAGCAGCATAAAGAAGTCAATGAGTCAACGTTCTCCGGCGTCCCAGCTGAGCCAACAGCTACACATACACAGAGACGCTACCCGCCACACACATGACTCCCACCGACCCTTTTTTTTCTCGTTAAAGACAGCGTGAAGCGAGGGCTAGAAATGCACTCGAAACACCATAAGGCGCACGATTCTTATTACCCTTTCATGTGGAGGGCAGGGTTTCGAGTTGCACACGCTGGCAGGAAAAGCCGCTGGTCGTGTTGCTACCATGTGCAGAGCATGATGATGTTTATGATGGGTACGCGATAACATCGGACGCTCTTTTCTGCTGTGCACAGTGCAGCGAAGAAAGTGCATCACCTCGGTTCGGTACGGCCGTACGAAAGCGAAATCATCGACGAAGATCGTACACAGGAAGCAAAGAACGAAATGAGCGTGCAGCGAGAGACAAGATCGAGCTGGGATGAAGAGAGTTCTTTATGTTGGGACGGATTTCATCCCAACATAAGACGGAGAGCGAGAGCATGCAGGAAATGAACAGAACGACGCTGCGAGCAGTGCGAGTTTCGACAGATGGAAACAGATGGGAGAGAAAAAGGCGCGAACAAGGTTGAGTTGAAGTTGCCGAGCAGCAATTGTTCTGTTTTCAGTACGAAACATACAAGAAAAAGCTTTAAAAAATTTAAAAATATTATAACAAATTATAAAATATCACAAAAATAAAATTATAAAAATATATAATATAAAAAAATATAATAAAAACATAAAAATAATAGAATTAACTAAATAAAAATATTAAAAATAATAGCAACATAAACATGTTTCGGTACACTTCCAAAAGATAACTAGAGAAAAACCCGTAATTTTGATAGCAACTCACAGATGTTTCCGATTTCAAGCGTATGTACCATGCGCTTCTCAACGAAAGACCCTCACGAGAGAAAGAGAGAGATAGCAAAAAAAAGAATGAAAAAAGCGAAAACAATGAGTGTGGTGTGTTTGAAATGGGGCTTATGCTACATGCTTATGTTCCAGCTGCATTATGAACACATATACGCGAGAGCGATGGAGCGATCGACTCAAGAACTTTGTCTCGGAGTGTGGCAGAACGTTGCGTTTTGTTTCTGTGTTTCAGTGAGATTTTCTGTCCTCTCGAGGAGGCTCAAATGCACGGATTTGATAACTGATAGCTGATCTGATAACTTGCACTAATAAATGACGGGTAAGGAAAAAAATGTGACGAATGCACTCGAGTAATGATAATCTGAGCCAGGGACGGAAACCGGTGACACATAAAACTGGACGACGATTTTTTCTCCACCGAAGTGGACCTCATGGTTCAATTCAATTGAAACTAGCGCTTTAAATGCTACGCTTAATTGACGTACATTGTGGGACAAGGTGGTGGAGACGCGTGTTCGGAGCGCGGGAAGAATATTTACATACTGCCCTTTCCTCTTACAAATTGCACTCGTTTCACGCAGCGGGAACGGAAACTGCATTTCCGGTGCGCCGGGCGACCATTTCGAGAAGAAATTCCATCCATTCGGCCGTGGTACGTGATTCTGCTGAGAACGCTGCCATCCCACCCGTCGTTAGTCAAGGCGTCAATTAGCAGATAATTAGCGACAATCGATAACTTATTGACGTGGACGTGGTTTCTTTTTTATTCTCTATCGGATGCCCGGAAAGGGTGATGGGAATGTTTCGC
>JXWZ01003996.1:0-22209 GCA_000956215.1 Anopheles farauti No. 4
CTGTAGGGTGTTTGACGTTTACCGCTTGCTTCCTCTTTTCGTTTGTGACTGAATCGACGAGAACATCCAAAATGGTACGTGATGGATTAATTTTTCGATTATTTAGGCAGTTTACGAAACTCTTTCGGTATTTTATTTGTTTCGGAAAGTAATTTGTTCAACGATTTCAATGGAAATACTCGTACAATCAGTACTGCAAACCGTATTGTGGGGCAAATGCTGTCTACTGTTACTTGGTTCCCTTCGTTTGGGATTCTAAGGTTATGTTGTGTGCGGGTTGTCGGTGCATCAGCAGTAAAGTGGTGCTTTTTCCGTTTCTTTCCGCAGGTAAATGTACCGAAGCAGCGCCGTACGTACTGCAAAAAGTGCAAGGTTCACCGTGTGCACAAGGTGACGCAGTACAAGAAATCGAAAGAGCGACAGGCGTCCCAGGGTCGTCGTCGTTACGATCGTAAACAGAAGGGTTTCGGTGGTCAGACTAAGCCTATCTTCAGGAAGAAGGTAACATATTGACTCGTCCGGTCCTGTGACATGTTTAAAATCATACTAATGTATTGCATGTTCTATTTTCTGCTATCCCGTGACAGGCCAAGACCACCAAGAAAATCGTGCTGCGTATGGAGTGTGTCGAGTGCAAGTACCGCAAACAAACCCCACTGAAGCGTTGCAAACACTTCGAGCTCGGTGGCGACAAGAAGCGCAAGGGCCAGATGATCCAGTTCTAAGCTGGACTACGTTGTAACGTGTGTGAGAGAAAACCATACCATCGGGAATAAAGGATCAACCAATCCCGACGTGCAGTTCCACGACCATAACGTCGATGTGAAGTGGGATAGGTTGATGATGTGAGGAGCAACTCAAAGTGTAGTAGTGGTTTTGTGAGTTTTAATATGTTTATTCATGTGCAGAAGCAATATCACCGCTCGACTGATAAGTCCTGTTCGGAACTGGTATCGGTTGTGTTAGTGGCTGTGGTTTCCCGTAGCGACTGTCGAATGAGCTCTGCCATCAGATTGCATCGCATCGGTTCGTCGTTCTGGCAGCAGAATTCTTTTCCGGCCGATATGTTGCTATTAACCCACCGTGGTGTGCAGTTCTGGTAAAAGAGGTAGGCACGCTCCCGGAAGCAGTCTCGATCGATTGTTGCACAGATTACGTTCTGCGAGTTTGGCAGATGTTTCACGATTGCGTCGAGACACTTGTTGGAACACTGTTTGTTGCCGGAGGTAGTGCAAGGGAAATGTTGCATCAGCTCTAGTTGAATTCCGGGATTACCCTTCGGTTGTTCCGTGCGGTTAAATCGGTTAAATTGTCCGGTGAGAAAAATGGCACAGGTACACGGTACGTTGGTGATCGAATTACGCTGCAAGTCGGCCATCCGAAACCTGGAATATTTCCCCGCAGCTACAGGCTGTGCGACGACTAGGAAAGCAACCAAGCAAGCCAGATATGAAGACGCGTGCCGTCTAGTGACCATTTTTTTTTCGATTACTTTACAATTACTACTTAAAAGACGGTATGATATGTCTTGGCTAACATCAGTTTTCTACTGGTCATCATGGTACGAAAGAGCAGCTTTCTTTCTTCGGTCAACTCAATCCAATTTTTTGCGTTTTTCTCTTGCTGTTCTGTATTTTGATACATTCATCGTGTTGCACCACAGTAATAGCAACACCTTTCACACCCTCTAAATTATATATAAATAATTGCTGAAAAAGGGTACACTCAGAAATGTTTTTGTTTTCACTTCCGCACCGCAAACAATTTCGCTTGGCCTTCGAAAACAATGGAGTCATCTTGTTTGCTTTTGTACGAAACGGTTACAATTTTTCTCATTTCCTCTACCGTGACGCTGAACCGTACCTCTTTGTCCAGGTGGCAACGGTTCGGAAAACGAAAGTTTTGTGTCGTCACAACGAAACCAGGAAAGTGGCTACCGATTATGCCGGCGATGACGGCATTCAGGAAAGCTCCGTTAACGAATGTTTGGTTTTTCGCGACATGTATAGGATTGCTATCCCCTGTAAGGGCCACAAACTGTCGTACATCTGACTCGCGAAATGTTCTTGACAAATTGTAAACTGCGCCTACCGTGGGAGGAACGTTCTTTGCAATATTACTCATCCATCTCGCCGCCACCAATGAAATCTTAGACCAACGCATTATTTAGCGTTAAATCTTCCGAAAGAATTGTAGCCAAGTTAGATATTCGAGGACTTGTACTCTGTCTAAGATCTTGTAACAAACTTAACAAACACTCATCTTGCCTCAGAACTGGAGCTCTTTTATCATTCAACAAAAGCGAAAAGCATGTAAGTATGTTACAGACTATTTCGCAGTCTGTACGATGTTTCTTCAACAAGCGGCACAGATGACCGAATCCGTTGCTATGCTCGATGTACTCGGCAATTGCTGTATCTAACGAAGTATTAGTCAATCCTACGATGGCATGCAAAACGAGCAGACGATCCACAACTCCGTGTCCAGATAACTGCACAATTTCGAAGAAAAGTTCATGTGCCTTCGCTTCTATTAGGAACTTCCAGTTGATCGGATCGTAGGCAAAGTTAGCTAAATTCGCTGTCACTTGCTGTTGGGCTTCTGCAATATTCAATTAATGTGCCGAATGAGTGATGAAGATAGGAACCGAATACAAACGCTCGTGTGATATTCACCTAGGTTGGACGTTTCGTAATACTCATCCACGAGCAATTTCAAATACGTCCTGCGGTTGATACCTCCGTCGGGAGTTCGCCGTTTTAATCGTTCCTGGGTGCTGAACATGTCGATAGGGCAAAATATCAATCGATCATCAAAGTTTTGAATTTAATTCCTTATTATCCGTACTGGATATCCCCTACCGGTAGATGATATTTAACTGAGGTCTGCAGATGTTTACAAAACGCTACCCGCACTCAAAACGTCACTACACCCGTGGCAAAATTTTAGCCGCAAATAGTTGTTGGTCCGTAAATTTAATCAAATTATTCAAAAATCATTATTACTTAAATTTGGTATGTTATACAAAATGTTTGACAACACGTGCTAAGAAATTATTTAAATCTCAAATTGTAGTTTTCTATTTTTTAATATATAATGTCATCCACGCGATTTTGTATACAAATACACTGTCATTTCACATTCATTGTCAACACATCTGTGTTGACATATTAAATGTCATCGTAATCCCATAAATAAGGTTGGCAAATTCTGTGAAAGTGATTCTGTTTTCTTTACCCAGAACATAAATATTTCTAATTTGAATCTGTTCTAAATTTTGTTCTGCCTACTTTAGTGGGAGTATGTTTTTTTTTTGTAACGGAGTGCTAATTAATTAACTGTCTGTATATTCGCTGTTTAAACGTTCAGAGTCATGAACACAAGCCAGAGCTCCGAACAGGTGATAATTGTAGTTTCCTATATTTACTCGCTGGTCTGTGCTGATGTCATGCGATATAATACGTTCTATGACCTCTATTTCCTAGGATTCTGGACGAAAACCCAGCCCGTTCGATAATCTGAGCAGAGATGACCTAGTGAAAAAATGTAAAGGCCTGCTGGGAATTGCGCAAAAAGCGAAGCAAGCAAAAGATGGTAAAACTAGCCACGTTTCCCATACTGAGCAAACATTAATAAGTTTTCCGTTCTAGAATGCCTGGAAGAAAACAAGCGACTTAAAGAGCTGTTGAGTCATTTCGAAACGCAAAAAAATGCTGATAAGGAATGTATCAAAGCTATGCAAGAGGTGGCCGATTCATATATGGACCAAAAGCTTCAAGCAACGATGAAGGTCGATGAGCTGGAAAAGCAACTTGCTAAACTGAATGCGCAGTTCGCCATCGAAAAATCCATACTTGAAAAGGCAAACGAAGATTTGCAAGCTGAAATGACGCAGCTGAATCAGAAGCTAGTCGTTCTGCAGCAAGAATCGAAAACGTATTCTGCCGAACGTTTCAACGAGTTGCAGGACGAAAATGCAAACCTCGAAAAAGAACGGATAGCACTGGAACAGGAGCTAATTAAGCTAAAGGGCAGCCAGAAAGTGCTGGGTGAGGCTACATCCACCCCGCGAGAAGAGAAATTAATACGCAAACTAAAGCTTTACAAAGCCAAAGTACAAGAAATCAACGCAAAGTTGCTGCTGCTGAAGTCGGATCGGAAGATTTTACTTAAAACAGTAAAAGAATATTCAGACCAGGTTCCAAAGTGGCAAAAGGATTTAGTTAACGCCTCGAATGTTTTATTCGAAAAGATACGAGCCTTGGAGCTGGAGAAGTGTGATCTGAATGAGACAGTGGAACGACATGAGGCAAAGCAAAAAGAGCTTTATGAGGAAAATACAAATCTTGAACGAAGAATCAAGGAACTCATGCACGATTTAGCACCGCATTCTGCTACTGCTCAGAAACAAATCGATAGTAATCAAACCAAATCGAGCAAAAACGACGTCCTACAAACTGAAATAGAGCAACTGAGGAACGTAATTGCAGAGATGGAAATAGAACGCCAGAAAGAACTATCCGAATATGAAAGTAAATTGCAGATTGAAAACACCGGAAAAGAAAACCTCTTCGCAGATGTTCAAACAGCTAATCAAACAATTTTGGAATTGATGGAGAAAAATCAATTACAAGATAACGTTCTAAAAGAAAGCAATGACATGCTGAAAAATGCAAATGCGCAGCTGGATGAGTATAAAAAACAAGTCAAAAGCTTCGAAGCAGCAAGCAATCAACTTGAAGAAGAGCTTCAAAAGCAAATCCTGCATGTTGAACAATGTAGTAAGCTTCAACAAAGCTTACAAAACGAAGCCATTAGTCTAAAGCGCCAGCTGGAAGAGTCAGAAAAAGAAAAACTACGTCTACAAACCGATCTTACCGCTATATCCGTCGTAGGAGATGAAAAGTCGGCTGCAATTCAAATACAATTGAACGATGTTCATCAAAAATTGCGTGATATGGAGAATGAGAAAGAAGTTTTAGTTAAAAAAGTAGTCACTTTGGAATCTGAAGTCCAGGTACAGACATCAAAGATGGCAGAGGAAAATCATCAGGTTATGCAGAAATTTATTGTGGAAAATCAAAACCTAGAAGCACAGCTCGCGCAGCTGGCTGAAAAGTTGAAAGCAAGCATTCTCCAAACTAAGAATCTGAAAGAATGCTGCGATCAGTCTGCGACGGAACTGGAATCGACAAAGCTACATATGGACGAATTAAGCTCCGAAAAGAAAGGTTTGGTCGATGATCTGGAAAAAACGAAAACTCTATTTGAGGAAGAAAAAGAAAAGTGGTTGATTCGTTTGAAGGAAAAGGAAAGTGTAACGGATGAATTGGAGAATTTGAAAGTCCGCTTGTCGAAAGAAGTAGCAGATGGCAACGAAAAGCAGCAGCAGCAAGTGAAACAGTTGCAGGATCAAATAACAACTCTCAACGAAAGCAACGATCGACTCAAATCAGAAAACAGTGAGCTGTTGATAGAACTTAAAGAAATCAACGAAATGCTAAAGGACAGAGGAGAGGTAATCAATCTTCAGCTTTCAAAAATATCGGAGCTGCAGGAGAAACTATCGCACACCGAAACAGTAGATGTCGAACCACTGAAACAACGGATCGATCAACTTCAAAAAACGATCTGCGAAAAAGATGCCGAACTGGAAAAACAGCGTGACGAGTTGGCAACTGCAATGAACCGGTCGAACGTTAGCTTCGACGCGCAAAGTGACGTGATGTCCACCTCAACCATATCGCGCGTTGAAGACGTAGCACGGTTGCGAGAGATCGATGAGAGTTTCGAGGAAAAGTACATCAAGCTACGCTCACTGGCGGTCAAGTTGAAAAAGAAGGTAGCGGAGCAGACAGTATTGTTGGCGAAGTATGAAAAAGAAGGCGCTCACGTGGCTGCGACTACACCAGAAGGATCGGCTCAGACGGTTAGTAAAAATTTGCAAACACTCCAGACAGAAAACGATCGTTTGCAGGATCAGCTTGACATCACGAAGCTGGAACTGACGAAGCTGCGCGAAGAGTTGGAACAAAAAGGCATCGAATTAGCGACGTTGGAGCAAGTGCAAAAAGATGTGGAAGTTACGAGCCTCGATCGTGGCGCGCTAGAAACTGCCATTCGGGAGTATCAAACGCAGATTCAAAACCTAAAGCGAGAGAAGGACGCGTTCCAGCTTGCGAAGAAAGAGATTGAAGCAGAAAATCAACGCTTGAAGGGTAGCCTCAAATCGAAGGAAAAGGAATTTACCGATGGTCAGGAACAGCAAAAGGAACTTAAATCTGAGCTTGAGCGCACAAGGCTTGCGGTGAAGAAGGCCAACGTGCTCACACTCGAGATGGAAGCGTACGAACGCTCGCTTGCCGAACTAAACAGCAAGCTTGAGACGAAGAAAACCCTTGTCATCGAGCTGGAAGGCACGATCGATGCACAGGAACGCTCCATGAAGAGTCTGAAACAACAGCTGACCATTCTGGAGGAAAGTCTGGACTCTCAGCAAAAGCATTCGCGCGAGCTTAAACAAGAGGTGGATGCACAGCAGGGTAAATTGCGCCAAAGCGAGCACCAGCGTATGCAGCTGACGAGCCAGTTAGAGGAGTTGCGCGAAGAACATGATCGGTTAAAGGCACGCGTAGAAAACAATCGCGTTGAGTTGGAGCAAGTGGCAGCCGAAAAGGAGAAAACGTGCGGTGCACTGGAAGTGGAGAAAAACACACTGTTGAAACAAAACGTTAGCCTAGAAGCCGAACTGAATGAATTACGCATCGCAATGACCGGTAGACAGCAAGAGATTGATGACGTTCGGATGGAGTTTGCTAGCTATAAAATCCGAGCTCAATCAGTGTTACGTCAAAATCAGAGCAAGGATAGCAGCCGGGAGAAGGAGCTAGAAGAAGAATTGAATGCACTGCAACGATCGCTGGATGCTGCGGAAAGTAAGCAACACATGTTTGCAAAACAAGTGAACGATCTGTCCAAGAGCAACGAGGAACTGCGGAACGAACGTGAACGAAAGCAAAACCGGTGTAAGGAGCTACTGGCATTATTGGAAGAAAGCCGACTGCAGAACGAATCGTTGTTGGAAGAATCACGCCGGACAAACGTTGAACATCAGGAAGCCCTTAAAACTCAACGCATTCAGAATGAAACGCTTGTTCAGTACTACAAGAAGCAGCTGCAAGAGCAACAAGAAACGCACAGCCGGGAAATGGAACAGCTCCAGCTAACTCTCCGCACTCAAACCAACACGTCGTTGGATGGTTTGACCGGCTTGTCGCGTAGTAATCTTCTCAATAACAACAACCTTTCGCTCCAAAGTCCCCAACTGATGGGAGCGGGAACCAGTGCCGGGCGAGCAACATTCACAGACGAACAACGCATTAATCTTCTCCTGATGGAGCGTGAAGATGGGGAAGGTTCGGAAAACACCAGCCTGGCGGCCGGGAACACGGCGGGCACGGTGCGAAGAAAACTTTCTTCCTCTTCCATGGCTCGTGGAAGGCGAGATGTTATTCCACTGGACGAGTTACTGAACTCGTCGTTCGATGACACTGCATCGGTCGGTATGCTCGGGGATGGAGAGGGCGACCATCAGCAGCAGCAAGGTCATCTCTTCGGCAGGGATTCATCACCGTCCGTCGAGTTGCAGTACACAAAAGAACAGCTCAGCAAGCAGGAGAGCCGCGTACGTCATTTGACTGCGGTACTAGCGGAAGCAGAGCAGGATCTCGCGAAGCTAACGCAGCTGAATGAACTGCTGAAGGAGGAGGTACGTCGGCAGCAGCGTTCCATCGAACGCGAGGCACACGTACACAACTCGGAGTATTTGAAAAATGTGATATTCAAGGTAAGATGATCCTCGTACATTCAGATTTGCTGATGTATTAATCGAGCACGTTTTATTCTCTCACCCTCTGTGGACATCATTACTTTATTAGTTTGTGACCTTAAACAATGGCGATGAGCGGTCTAGGTTGGTGCCGGTGTTGAACACAATACTTAAACTAAGTCCTGAGGAAACGGTAAAATTGCAGAATGTGGCCAAAGGTACGAGCCAACGCTAATAGGATGGATAGGTGTGACTGTGAGATATAACTAATTTCCATTTATTTGTTTTCTTCTACCAGGTTCTGATGCAGGTGCTCGAGGTTGGACGGGTTTGCTGTGGAGTTAAAACTGCCGTATTTACCTTTTCCATTCCCTGGTTAACTAGTTCATCATATAGTTATTAGATAGTTCCTATGCAGTATGGACACGACTACTGCAAGTCGATAGGAAAATTTTCCCGTCGTCGTACCCGTCCGGTTTTAGCAAGATTTAATCAAAACAAAGGGGCAATATCATTCCTTTATCTTTACATCCTCTTGTTCCCATATTGGTTTAATCGATACTACGCAATAAAGTGATTGATATGTTTCTTACTCTTAAATATAGTTTGTATGTTAATTTATCTTATACTATCAAGCCTTTTGCGTTTGCTCATTAATATTGTACACTATTTTGGTACACTATATGGTGAATAATGTTCTGGTTACCTAATGTAATATAATGCATCTGTATATAAAAAACAAGAATCTACTTTTTCTGTTTAAAATTTTGCTTTAGTTGAGAAAAATATATAATTCGTGAATGTTTATTTCTTTCATATTTTGTAATTTGTATGTAAAAATTATTCTATTGTTTTCAATTAATTATTTATGCTTAATGTTAAAGAAACTATTTGTTACAATACTTTGTTTCATCATATTTTTCATATCTTAGAACATCCATCAGTAAAAACTGTAAAAGTGTCAAAATTCGATAAAAAATATAAGTTTTACGTTTTTATTCTTTTCGAAGAAAAAAGATATTTATCAAAAGAAAACAGATCATTTTAATACCGCATTTGGTTTGTAGTTACATTAAAAGTGGTTTGAAGCTACATTAAAAGTTACATTACATTGAAATTTCCAAATTTCGACATATTAACGCCAATGTCGGAATATACCTTATATAAACAATTACGTTACGCGACAAACACGTTTGAAAATTGACCATTATCCACACGGTTACTACATGTCCCAAACGTCCTTAAATTTGTCCCGTCGTCAAGCACCGGTCGGGGATCGCAATTAGCGTTCATTTTGGACGCGCACCTTCGTTCATCCGTTAGGTTTTTATGCTAAATTTAGGTGCACGCTTGCGGCAGATGCTGCACGGAGCCACGGTAGGGTGATAAAAGATTTCGCACCGGAGCAATTTGGCATGTGCGAAACCAGATTCATCCATTTCCTTTTCCCCACGGGACGGGAAGCCGGATGGTGGGGTTGAATACCGGCGAAGTACGGCGTTGTCGTTGGTACGTTGCGTGCAAAAAACATGCGCGATTTTATCGCATCTTCTTTTTCGTGTTTGTTGGTGGTTGCTTTTTGCCTTTTGCTTTCGCGAACAGGGTGAATGTGGCGTGCGCGACACGCGATGTTCTCTCTACGCGACGATATACATAGAGCACTTTATCTGTCTGGTCTCTGGTCATGTTCGTACTGTTGTCTCACTTGTTTTTGAGTTTGTTTTATTTTGCGAGCTCCCCACGTCGCTGCGATGAAACCAAGAGACATCTCTAGTGCTCGCGTAACCAAGCAAACCTCTTCTCGCAATTGTGTAAATCATGCAGATGAACTTTGAATGAAACTGTACGAGCGGTTTTGCTGAGGGTTTTGATCTTGATTATATGTTATCGCACCTATGATTTTTGTACTAAACTTCTGCAGACGTATCATGGAGATGTATAGTTGGTAATTTATTTCATTTAGTAGTTTCATTTCTTTGATAGAAGAGTAATCAAAATGCCGGCCGGCTCCACTATGGAATCAGACCTAAACTATGTACTGCTTACAATTGCATTTGGTAAAAACTTCAATATTATGTATCTTATCTCACAGCCTATTCAAATGTCAGAGAACCATCAATATTAGCATTGTAGATTTCATTTCTCAACCGATTGATATTTTGTATAATCTGTTTCATTAAACTACAAAACCGTAATCTTCACCAAATCAACAGCCTTCAAACAACGATTTGAACATCCTACGTGCCTAATGTGCAGCCGGGCAGCAACGATGAATTCACACAGATGAACGCAAATGCCCCCCTTAACGGCACGGTGGTTCATCCGCCGTGTTGGGCTGCGCAGCGCATGTTCTGAAATTGAAGTGAAAATTCGGCCTTTCACTCCTTTGTGCTCGTGGTAAGTGGAACGTTTTTCCGTGCGCTCTTGCAGAACATTTTGTGAAAATTTCTGGAAAATCACCACCCCGTACCAAGCGACCGACCAGTATTGAACCCGGTGGAACGGAATGTGCGAAACGAGGTTTTTAGTTATAACGTGCCCTTTTTTATTCTGTGAAAAGCTGTGTCCGTTGCGGGTGATGTTGCAATACCGGGTGGCATGAATCGCGTTTTGCCGGTGTGATCCACCGTGTGCCCCATTTTACGCCCGGAAGGCACCGACGTGGGGCTGGATTTTCCACAAATTTTCACAACATGTGCAGTTTAGGTGTTAGTTTAGGCTGCATGCTTTATGGTTTCATTGGCAGGAAGAAATTACTTTAGCCACCGTTCTGGTGTTTCCCGGTGGCTATATAGTAGGTCTACGGAAAGATTTTTTAGCCATTACGCACAACCTCGGCATACTAAGGGAAAACTACTCTTTTGAACGTCGCAATCGACGTGTGTTTTTTTCACGGCTGATGTGTTTGATCGAGGAAACATCTAGACAGCAGGGAATCCAACGCAAATTCATCCTTGCGAGCGTTAGAATAGGATAGCTATACCATGGCTAGGAGCAAAAGGGGCATCCATTGGGAGAGAGTTGTGTACGTGCGAGCAGGAAGGCACCAAATGCTCAACGACGGAGAAAAACTTTGCGAAAACGTTGACTGGAGCCCAGCAGAGCTCATTTCGTCGTAGCTATCGAAAGCGAACGTGCGCTGGTGCAACGTGGTCCTTAGCCTGCTCGAGTGTACCCAGACTGTGTGTGTTTGTGTGTATGAGTGCATTTTACCTTAACAATTGTGCATTGAAAAAACTGCATTTCGTAAGTAAAATGGAGATTTACATTTCTTCTCACGCAAATCGAAACAAGCGTTTTCGGAAGCATAGTTTCAGTTTGTGACGAGCACATGTGAATAACACCGGTACGGTATGCCCGTAAATCCTAGGTTAGGTTTCCACGATACACTACAGCGGCCTCGTGGCCGCTGATGAGCAGAAAATGTGCTTTTCTATATTTATACCGACATGTCACGCCAGCGGGAGACAATGTCTCTCGGTACGCAAATCGCAAAAGGTGTGAGGAGCGTGCGAAAATGAAGCAGGCAGCAGGGAGACGGCCGGGAATCGGGCCTGGGTTGTGCATTCGAGCAAATGACTAACCAACGGATGGGTGTTTTTTTCCTCGGTTCGCTCTTTCGTCAAACCGTGTGAACATCGCGACACTGCTAAAAGCAAGATGTCTACCGCGTCGAACCACATACATCATCATCGGTGCTAGTGATGTCCCAGCCAACGAGGTCAAGAGTTATTGCAACCGTGGCAAATGATTCACGATTTTATTGAATACCGATTTAACCTACTGCTTTTTGCACTTTTCTTCTCATAAATGAGATATTGTTGTGATGGACACCTAATTTTCAAAGGATCCTTCGATGCCCGAACGGATAAAACATGGCTGACTTGGATACCGCCCGACGGTATGCTGACAACCGCTCAAATTATAATATACACCAACAGCCTACTGTATATGTGGCGGGGGTTAAAAATCAATAACCGGGTGGTAAAATCATTCTGAGCACACTCACGCGCCCCAATGCTCTCCGAGATGCGGAAAAGCCGGTCCTTCCTTTTCTGTCTCACCGGAATATGGGACGCCGGTTAAGGATACAGCGGAAATGTTGGACTCACCGCGGAATTTGGAGCAATAAAGTATAGCTTAAGCACAAAAGTAGAAATAATTTAATTTCTCTTTTAATGAAGCTCAAGCAAAAGATCCTTGTGCTGGTGGTGCATGTGAGATATACGCTCCACGATAGAGGGCGCTGTCTTATATTTAGCATCATCTCTTCGGTCTCTCTGTAAACGGATAGTGTTAGACATCTTGAATTACTCCTTGAACAAGGCAGACAGCTGTTGGAAATGGATAGTCCAAATAATTGACTTATAAAAAAAATCACTTTATAGTAGCTTTAAAAGTCAAATACTTAACAAATGCAGTGCACTTAACACTAGCAATGTTCATTCTCCCCCACAAGTTACATGCGACGAATCTGCGCATGAGCGTCTTTATGTCTGCTCTCTAACAGGCTTCTTTCGTTTAGCACGACCTCCGCCAAGTCGATTCCTATCGGCTGGGTCAGAACGAATGCAGTAGAAATCCAATCGAACGACATTCCTTTGCAGGTTCATTTCCGTACCATCCAACTGTTGGGAAACGTGGTGCACGATATTAACTTTCGCCGGTACCATCCAGTACCGGGCGTCTCCATCGAATTAAGGAAGAATCTCAACTACGTCGTTGTAGGAGTACGGATGTTGTTGGGTATCGATTTTTATTGCATTATCGTGGAAATGATAGTCGGACGAGAGAAATAGGAGCAAGATAGAGAGAGAGAAAAATAAAAGAGAGGGTAATGGCGATGATGGAGCAAATCCTAAACAGCTTTCTTGCAAGCATGAAAGCTATACGTTTTATTTTACATCACTTTCGATTTTTTACCTTTTTCTCGTATTCAACTAAACTCCACGTAAAATTCAGTAAATTTAGTTTATATTTGGAAAATAAACTTTTCTCAATATGTATAGTATTTTCCTGTACATAGGTTTTTTATAGAGAAATTTGTTTATTTATTTGAAATCGTCATCTTGTCAATATCCTATAATATCCTTTTCAAATTTAACTTCTACACGTTGCTATGAACAATGCTAGGCTTCTACGTACGTTCTATTTTTTATGTTAATCGGCAGATTAAGTAGTATTTACTCCAGTTATAATGCTGGATCCTAACAAATAAGTTGTTTTGTATTAGAATCAAAGGTTAAAATGTTAACTTCCTTTCACGGTTTTGTAAGGTGAACAACTCGCTAACTTTTACGGTGAAGTTCTTTCAAACCGTCTAGATTTATTTTGCATTTCTCCTTCAAGCTTTGTTAAAGCCAAATTCCTTCGTGGATTCTTTAATGTCTTTTTACACTTGTTTCCTAGAGCTCTTTTTGTCGATTCATGTCATGTATAACGGCGACCAACTTGAATCATGCAATTTGTTATATTCTTTTTCGGTGTTCAGTAAACAAATAATGTCGAATGCATGGTTTTCGTCAAAACAAGCTAGTCTCTAGCTTCAACAAAACAACTAGTGTATTCATGTACTGCACCAGATCTAACTGGTAACGTTCAATCGGTGTTAATCGTAGTAAAGTTAGTCATACTCATGTATGTATGTTTTCGACACATATACAGAAGAAAAAATTCTTGCAGAAAAAATACACGAATTCGAAGAATTCGACTTCAGCACGAGGGGTTTTCTCTGGGAGATAAGTGATAAGAGTTGTTGTTGCGTATAAGCGCCTCGAACACAAAACATTGAACCTTTACCTTCAGAAAGTATTCTTTTTGATTGTTCTTCAAGAAAGTAACGCTAGCACTAACAGTCGAACCTCAATGAAGCTGATGATTAGGCCTTTGGTGATCGCGCTTGCTTCCTAAGTGGACGGGCACGCGAGAGCACCGACCTTCTTTTTTTTTCTACACCTTCTTATTGTTGTAAGCAGATTATGATTTGCCGATTTCATACCACATGTGGTCATTTCGGTGGCTGTTACTAACGGCTTTAGGGCACGCACTTATCTGATTAGAAAGAAGTTTGGAGAGAGGCTCCGTTGAAAAATATCTACAATAGAAAAATTATTCTATATGCTGAATGAAAAACTTTTCAGCTCTTAAGCAGGGGAGTGTTTGTTTTTTAAGGCCAAAAGAAAAAAAATAGAAATGGGAACCAAAACTATCCTTCGTAAGATTATTGTTTAAATTGTTAATATCGTTAATAATAATATAATAATTATTAAAAATAAAATAATAATGGATAAGATACAAAAACTTTTTAAAATATAGACAAAATTATCATTACGTACGGTACGCATTGCTCAGGTGAAAACTATAAAAATGTAGATAAACACACGAACTATAATAAGATATTAAAGAATGGAACTTTTAGTGAAGTGACCTCGATTGAACGCACACACTGCAAGCGGGCGCAGCAACGCAGAATCTTGACTTCCACCCAGGCATTGAAAGACATCTTTTTTTAACTCTCTCGCTTTATGCTTCTCCCAACTTTTACGCACATACATACTTGCGTTGAGATAGGGAGCGACCGAGCGAACATGAATGTGTCTTGTTTTCAGACGGTCCCATATCAACCACCAGTCCGGAATGATCGCGATCAGTCGAGAAAGGAGCAGCCAATCGATCAGGAGCTCAGTTCGACAAAGCGCTAGGTGTGGAGCGTACTGTGTTGCGCAAGAGAAGCTCTTGCTGGAGTGAATCCTGGAACACTTCCGGTGTTAGTGGCTAGTGTTCAGCTGTATCCGGCGAATTCTTTCCCACTCGTGCGTTTGTGTGTCCGCTGTGCATTGGAAAATTTACCAAAGATGAGGATCTTTCACGTGATTCTAATGTCGTACGTCTGCTGGATACTGATGGTTCAGTCCCAGCAGATTACCGCTCGGTTTAAGCACATCAAATGTGAGCGGGAAGAGAAGGTGTGAAAATTAGGGATAGAATACCATTGTGTGTTTTTTGTAATATAATGCAAAACCAATGTTGGAAATGATAAATCTGAATAATGTTGTTCTGTTCACTCTAATGATAATTGCAGATTTTTGGCAAATCGTACGAGTGAGCGAGCGTTTGGGTGTCCCCTACCGGCATCATCAAGGCAACAGGAATACGAATATTGCTACGGGAAGCGGAGAAGCGTGTGTGTGTGAGCGTGAGAGAGAGTTTTAGTTTTGTTTTGAGCCAGCAGGATCAACAGCAGCAGGATGGGTAAGGAGAAGACTCATATTAACATCGTCGTCATCGGACACGTCGATTCCGGCAAGTCGACCACCACCGGCCATCTGATCTACAAGTGCGGTGGCATCGACAAGCGTACGATCGAGAAGTTCGAGAAGGAAGCGCAGGAGATGGGCAAGGGATCGTTCAAGTATGCCTGGGTGCTGGACAAGCTGAAGGCCGAACGTGAGCGTGGTATCACGATCGATATCGCGCTGTGGAAGTTCGAGACGGCCAAGTACTACGTGACGATCATCGATGCTCCGGGCCATCGTGATTTCATCAAGAACATGATCACCGGTACGTCGCAGGCGGATTGTGCCGTGCTGATCGTTGCCGCCGGTACCGGCGAGTTCGAGGCCGGTATCTCGAAGAACGGCCAGACCCGCGAGCACGCCCTGCTGGCGTTCACGCTCGGTGTCAAGCAGCTGATCGTCGGTGTGAACAAGATGGACTCGACCGACCCGCCGTACCATGAGGCGCGTTACGAAGAAATCAAGAAGGAGGTGTCGTCGTACATCAAGAAGATCGGCTACAACCCGGCGTCGGTGGCGTTCGTGCCGATCTCCGGCTGGCACGGGGACAACATGCTCGAACCGTCGGACAAGATGCCGTGGTTCAAGGGATGGGCCGTCGAGCGTAAGGAGGGTAAGGCTGAGGGCAAGACGCTCATCGAAGCCCTGGACAACATCCTGCCGCCGTCGCGCCCAACCGACAAGCCGCTGCGTCTGCCGCTGCAGGACGTGTACAAAATCGGCGGTATCGGTACGGTACCGGTCGGTCGTGTGGAAACTGGCGTCCTGAAGCCAGGTAAGTTTGTTGAAAACAAACGCGTACAGCTGCATGAGTTTCGTTGGAACCTTACTGCTACCTTCTCTTCCAACACAGGCATGGTGGTTGTGTTCGCTCCGGTCAACATCACCACTGAGGTCAAGTCGGTGGAGATGCACCACGAGGCGCTGTCCGAGGCACTGCCCGGTGACAACGTTGGCTTCAACGTGAAGAACGTGTCGGTGAAGGAGCTGCGCCGTGGCTACGTCGCCGGTGACTCTAAGGCTAGCCCACCGAAGGGTGCCTCCGACTTCACTGCTCAGGTAAGGAGTACACAAAGTAGACAGCGACCTAGCCAAAACGCAAACATCACCAGCACCAAGCGTCACCAGAACGCGTTTGGCTAATTTTGGATATATTTTGTCACGTTCGGTCAGGAACGCAATTTCTCTTTCGGCGAGATATTTTTGAACATACAGCCGACATAAAGTCCATTGACGCAGGTGGTTCGCAAAAAAAAAAAGACCAAACATGTACGCAGTCTGTGGTGTTACCGAAAATGTGGCGCCTGCTAGCTACTACGGTTGCTCCTCCGATTAAGAACAGCAGTGTAAGAAGAAACCAATCGGGTAGGTTATTTAATAACTACTATCAGTGAAAGTCTTGCCCGTACTAGACGCTGATAATGATGTCTGCTGGTTCGGCGCTGTGATTGGCGCTTAATTTAAATCGAATATGTCCTGCACATGCTGATTTCAGTACTGTTTCTTACAGTGATTCATAAAAAAAATCTTGGAAATAGCGTAATTTGTGAATGGCTATGGATGTTGTGACGTATTAAATGACGCTGATAAGTTCGTCGGGTTTAACCGAAGACCATGCCCTTGTTGGGTCTTTTTTCTAAGACCGTGACTACTGCAAATTTCATGGTTATCATTAAATTCGGGTGCCTTTGTCGAGCACTATTTTAAGCGTTGATAATATTGACACGCTCCGGACAGTATCATTCCACGGTTACACTAATGTTACAATCAACTTAATGCCTTTTTCGTTCATTTCTCTGCACAGGTCATCGTGCTGAATCACCCGGGTCAGATCTGCAACGGCTACACGCCGGTGCTCGATTGCCACACCGCTCACATTGCGTGCAAGTTCGCCGAAATCAAGGAGAAGTGCGACCGTCGCTCGGGCAAGGTGACTGAGGAGAACCCGAAGTCGATCAAGTCCGGTGATGCCGCCATCGTCAACCTGGTGCCAAGCAAGCCGTTGTGCGTCGAAAGCTTCCAGGAGTTCCCGCCGCTCGGCCGTTTCGCCGTGCGCGACATGCGTCAGACGGTGGCCGTCGGTGTCATCAAGTCGGTCAACTTTAAGGAGGCTTCCGGCGGTAAAGTAACGAAGGCCGCCGAAAAGGCCCAGAAGAAGAAATAACTAGAGACACAGCAACATCCGTCACTAGTCGTAGAAGCAGAGGAACCTGAGCATGAGCTAGCAGTGCTAACAACAACAGCAGCAGCAGCAGCAGCAGCAGCAGCGATAAGAAATGATATCCAATTCTCTTCGTTATTATTAGAAGATAATAATTATGATGATTCTGAAAATGATGCTGAACGCAACGGGAACAACGTGGAGGGTGCGGTGGACACGGTGCGGCTGAAGAAAAATCATTCATTATTATTATTATTAAATAATAATCTAAGAATTAATCTTAACGATAAACTACCACTTAACAATGCTAATACTGATAAAACTTATAATTGTAATAATTTAAAACAACACCCGTCGCCGGCTACCTTTGCAAGCGGTGCCATGGTTATGTCCCTACTTACCGGCACCACCCAAACGGACGTGATCGGGAAGCGCTCCGGCTTCATTTCTTCCCTCAAACCATCGCCCACACTGTCACTACTTTCATCGGTAACTAACTTATTTTACCACCATCGTAAAGCATTTCGAAGGAAAAATGGGACCGGCCGGGACACGGTCCTCGTCGTGCACGGGCAAACCATTGGCACCACCGGTGACACCCTTCAGCTGGACTCCGCCGTGACCATCGTCGTCCTACTGCGCAGCATCATCTTCGTTGTCGTTGCGTTTGCCACCAGCCAAGTGATTGCCGCCGCTCAGGTGGTTTTTATTGAACGCTTAAGCAAACTAGCTGAGGCGCAGTCCACCAGCAGCATCCAATCCACCGCTACCGTAGAGTTAGTGCAGCTTCGAACCAATTCGTTCGCTCCGGTACGATCATGATACTCGCGAAGGACAGAAACTTGCAGCTCCATCAGAAGATCGATTAGGGCCGCTGGTTAAGGTTCTACCATCAGATGAAAGTATAAGCAGAAGAAGATGAAGAAAATACAAAAACAAAGACATACCCAAAGATTTTAGTAACGAACTCACTCCTTGTAGGATTGGATTTGGAAGTTTTAGAAGGCAATGGCTAAATTATGGGCGAATAATTTTATTAGCGGAAGCATTCGTTGGTCGCGGCAGTAACATCGTTAAGAGTAAAAAAGGAAGCAAAACCTAAGCCAAAAAAGACTCACCAAAAACCTCGAAAGAGAGAATGCGCTGATATCGTTAAATATGATCAAATGAAACAAGCAAGAAAGACCATTTACGATCCTATAAGTGTGTTTTGTTTTGTTTTTTTTTTTTTATTTTCGTTTATTTACGGCAAGCTTCTCTAGAGCCGCGGGTTTTCCTTTCCTTCGTTTTTCGTTGCATCCGTTCTGCCCCCGATAGCCCACTTCCGTCGGCGGTATGCGGCGGACACGGAATCGCTCGCAACGCATTCCTAGTGTGTTGAGTTGAGAGAGAAAGAGAGCCATGTTCTCTAACGCGGGAAATTCACCATCCATTTCCGGCTGCAAATCTGCAACGCTAGCTCGTGAAACGACCTTTCATCCCAAATAAAACAGCAGTAGAAGCAGCACACACGCAGTGTTAAGTGGCCCAGTTTTGCACTGCATGCGCCTGGTCTAACAACATCGTCACCGTCGGCGGCACGCTTGCTCGTACATGTGTGAATGGCACGAAATACCGGCGCCATTGGATAGCAACCAATTCAAAAAACGAATAAAATATATGTGGAACTTAAATGTACTCACCATAACAAGCCAGGAAACTGAAAGCACATAGGATGAAAGCTATCAATAAAAACTCAAGAAGGCTTACAAAAAAAAAACAGTCGCCTGTGTACTTCATTCTTCGTTTCATCATCTCGTAATTAGCAAGTTATTCGACCTCCTGATCATCAATCGTTACGGTTAATGCAATTCGAGCCTCTGATAAACGAGCTCACCACCACGATATCTGGTTCACCAAACAACTTAATAAGTGAATCTAGTTTATCTATCATCCGACGATTGTTCCCTCCAGATAGTATTACCGTTCTAACCTACGGTATGCACCATCATTCTCACATCATTCGAGAAGTCTGCATTGGACACCGTTTGACGCTTCTTTTGACATCCTCCAAGCGTATGTTGATTAGAACACTCTTTAAATTGGATCTCATGCGATAGCCATTTCGATAGCCAAAGTTAGTCTTAGAAGGGATTTCTAAGAATATTTTCTTTCAGTAGCAAACACTTTCTCGAATAATGTAGTCTTACAACCCCTACAATCGCCTTAGAGACTTGGCTTGCTACGAAAAACCCACAGTTTCATTCGCATATATCTGCACCTACTATGTCTATTGCAACGTTCTACAATGACAAGCCGCTCGACGCTCGACGTTTTTCTAATAACTTGACCAGCCTACCAGAGCCTAGCAAGTCTGATAGGCTACACGATCCGATAGTAGAACGTTAATAATAAATTAGAACGTCAACAAAGAACGTTACTTGCGCTGAGCTCGTCATTGAGGTACATACGTCTTATGTCATAATTGAATTTGAAGCTTGCTAGGGATCTTTGTAACTTAAATCAGCACGTGTAATAGCACCAGGGTTATGAAAGTGTGAGTAACGTTGCTCAGTTGATACTAGGGGACCTACATTCAGCAGTACTTTGATGAAGTACAGTACTGATTACGAAGGTGCACCAGGGAAGCAACCGAAGCTGAAGTTCAATCGTTACCAGTTGACTACGTTCGAAGGCAGAAATCCGCTTTGCGTTCCGTGTGCAGGTTGCCTATCACGGCACAAACGTGGGTCTTAAATTAAATTAGCAGAGAAGAAACGGTACCAGGTACTGGTGTGACTTTTGTGTTGCAATAGACTAACACGGTTTTAACAGTTTGTGTGTGCGTGTTTTTTTTTTCGACGAAATTATTCATGTCCACCAATGACACCCGCGTGAACGGACTGTGTCGAATATTCAAAACCAGCACGCGCGTGACCTACATTTATCCCTTCTTGCGTGGTGCTGCGCGAAGGGCAACCTCCTAAACCTACGTCACAAGTGCGGCATCCTATGACGAAGCATCCCCGAGCGAACCCCCCGTCTGGCGCTGTAGGTCTGTCTGGACTTTCGACCCTTCGGTTGGCGGAACCGAGATCAGATGGTTCGATGCGTCGCCTCTCGACCGTCCTCTTCACTCCCTTGGCGTTTTCCGCCTGACATAATTTGCTATGCTGTGTGCTGTGCGCTCACCAACACACACAGACGTGCAGATGGAAGTTACAGATTACCCTGCGTCGGCTTAGATTTCTTTTTTTCCATTTTAGACGGACCTTCTGCGCGCACGACTGCAAAGCGCATGGTAGAATTTAAGGGTGCGCACGTGTGTATGTGTGAGGGAAACACAACCCTCAAACGATAGCGAAAGGTGGTTGTTTTTTTTTTGCCTCCCTTCGTTGTGCACCGTTTCATAATGGAAGGGATGCACAGGCAGAGAGCAAACAGTATTTTTAATGTTGCGTTTTTCGGTGCGTGTAGAGAAATCACATTTAGCCAACTTTGATCAGCGGAGTTCGTTGCGAAGACAACTGGTGTACCAGTGAACGGGAAAATTAATGCGCGATAAGAAGAACCTGTAGGACCAACCAACGGCTCCGGTTGGTGGCTTCGAGTAGTGTTAAAGCCGAAGTTCGTTCCTGTAGATTGGAAGTAAAGAAGCTTCTCGCGAGTGTTGCCCGCTGGCGGCCCCCGTTATCGCAATCGCTTGCTGAAATGCTAGAGGTTAATCGGCTGGAAGTCATCGGACACTTACGCCTCCGGTATAGACGCGTGGTGTTGCCGCGTCGTACATGTGATACGTGAAGCGCAGTGCGGTGTCTGTAGAATCCGAATGACCGTCAGTGACGGAGCATCGGATGTTTACTCGCGGATGTTTTCGTCCAACGTCGGATGTGTCGGACGCCTGCTAGAGGTGCAGGTGGAAGTGTTTCGAGCGGAATATAGACAGTGTTTCGACGTCACGTCGGCGTGTAACTCCGTGGCAAACCGATAGTGAGGTGATTGTGTGTTTTACCTGTAGTATGATGCAAGTGTCAATAGTGCACTTGATGCACAGCCATACACGTATTGATGAGGAAACATAGTCCATCATTCGCATCTCCCAACTCGCCTGAGTAAGCAGTGCTTCTTTACCTAGCCGTAGCTTATCTCCCGGTTGTGAGTCGCCCGTTCATAAGGGCAAGGGCAGTTTCGCGTATTTAATTCTCCGTTGTTACGGCCGATTGTCACACACCGACGTAGAACTATTACCGGCTGACCATCTACTCACTCCGACAACGCTTAATCGCGCGGCGTACCCAACGAGCAACACGTGCTACCGCTACCGATCAATTAATTTACATCGTGCGTACGTGCACACCATGTGCGGTGAGCTAGAATATGCCGTACAATCTGTAATTGCTGTAAATTACTAGTCCCGAGTGGCTCACCTTTCCTGTTCGGCAACGCTCCAAGCTACTGGAGCTATACGTGCAGTGTTACGAAGTTCACCATACTAAGCCGGTTGGTAGTGACGTGGAAAAATCTCCCCAAATATTTCATGTTATCGCTGGCTTGATTGTGAAGTTTTCGAAACGCTGCTGAAAGTTTACTGCGCCGTGAACATGGCCAGTCCGAAGCGGGACTATGATGTCCTGGAGGTTGTACCGAAGTGGGAAATCACAAAGATCTATCTTCACTGCCTGCTGGCCAATTTTTTAACTCTGCTCAAATGGCTGTATGAGAGTGTAAAGTGTAAAGTGAATCCCACCGCGATCATGCGGCGTACGATCGAACGGACAGACTTTCCCAACAAACCACCGATCTTCATGACGGACACGAACCTTGGCCGGCACTCGTACGTGAAGCTGGAGGTAAGTCAGGCGGTGCCACTGCAACACGTGACTGTTCTATTAAACGAAGCGTTTAGCGCAGGGATGTGAATGAAATTATTCTTTATGCTGGTGGTT
>JXWZ01003999.1:0-42079 GCA_000956215.1 Anopheles farauti No. 4
TTTTTTTTAATCATTTCATCTCGTACATCTCGTTGAAGCATAAAAAATCTACAGTGGCAAACCAAACCATAGAACAGATATGATGTAAACTGTGCATGATTTTTCTGATGGGTATGTTTAATTGACCTTTAGCTTAGAAAACAAAACTTTAGTTGCAATAATAATCTTCTCCGGAATATAGTTACTTTTTGTACACAACTTCAATTGTTGAATTATACAAACGAGGAAAGATGTATGAACAATTATTTTGTCGATCACTACGTTGTTGTTACACTGCGATAAAAATCCTTTTTTCAACCGCTTTTCAATGTGAAATATAACTAAAAGATGAAGAAAATAGCAAGTGATTGAGGCTCGTTTACTCTTCGGTTAGTGTGCATTGGAAAACATTGTTCTAAGCGGGTCGATCATTCGACTCGTATTTATGAACATTATATTTCGTTTAGGTACATCTGACTTATTTGGATGTACCTACAAAATAAACAAATAAATTATCGGGGGGGAAGTTTCACTAGTATCTTGACAAACACAAACAAATAACGCACCCTCTAAGGGAAGGTGTGGAAGTTTCACTAGCATCTTGACAAACGACAACGAATAACGACGACTAATAAATAGCGATCATGCAGCATAGAAGTAAAGAAGATTGATTTGATTAGTCGTTAGAATACGCTCGCCCCTGGGTCTAGGGCAACCGACCGGGTCAAATTTTAATGCATTTTAGTACTATCCAGCAGAAGCAACAAAGACAATTGTCGATTGTCTAGCCGATGGAAATGAAACATAAGAAATCTGCCTCAAGATGTGCCGGTATACAATCTATCAATACCGGGAATAGATCCGTTCACAGTTATCATTCCATTAGCCGTTGTGAGCTTTATCACGATCGATTCTTATCGCCGGATACGGTGACGTATGCATAACTCTCTTTCGTCATCAGTTCAAATGGAGCATACATTATTACTTCTAACACGAGCGATAGTCTCAACTGATTGATTTCGCTTTAGCACAAAAGATAACACATTTTCTAGACTCTTGTATTCGAATGTAACCATGCAAGGGCTACCGTTTTCGGGCGTACGTATGTCCATTACTAGCTTAGTAACAACACTTCGTCCCGATGATGTAGTACAAATGGAACATGCATCAAAATGTAACAGCAAGGAAGGCAAGGAAGGTGTAGGCAAGGAAGTAGAATATGGGCAAAATTGTTAGCAATCAGACTTCGTAGTCATAAACGATGGAATGTTTGCTCAACTGCCGCTACTATTTATCTATTCTTCCACCTTACATCAGTGCAACACTATATCGCAGGAAACTGCAGCTGCTGTTCAGTTCGTGCGATTCGTGCATTTCAAATACCACCAACGTTTGCCGATAACTAATTACGCCGCATTAATATTGAACACAATCCAATGGGATCATTATTTCCACATGAAAATCGCCCCTCTAGCATCATGATATTAATCTAACACTACCAGAAAATAAAGCCTACCATCCTACAATTAGGCAAACAGAGCATGTAACTTACGTTCTTTCTCGTGATCGTATCCAACGATGACGAAGTAATCGGCAAGCCGCGACATTTTCGACTCATTACGCGCGTTATCCATTACTGGCCAGACGGGTGGACACTTAAGACCGTTGTGAGCTGATCCGCCTAGCAGCTACCGCTGGTTTTAGGCGTTCTCTCGTCCAAACGCCGCTCCTAGCCACCGTAAGAAATACACCGTCGTCGTTCCGGGTTCGTCAGATACATCGAGCAGATGGGTTCGATAGCAGCGACGAGACGTTAGAAAACTAGTGATCAGCCCCACGCGTCGTATGGCGAATCTTATAATGATGGTAAAGAGGAGATGATTCGCTGCTTCTTTCCCGTGAGCCGTGCCTCAAATGGCATGCAAAAACAACTTGTGGATGAGATTCAGTATTTTGGTTTCTGTATCACTGGTTGCTACTGTCGCCGTCGCTACTCGGCTATCACGTTGGTTCAGTAATTAATGCAGACGCGCGTTTCTTTCCGCTCTATCTCGTTCTGTTGCTTGCTCGTCTTGTCACAGCGCACGTTACTCTGGCCTGCTTCACTGGGGGGATCTGATCGTTTAGAACGAAAACGATGATGCACACTTCACACACATACACACACCGCACGCACTATCGTATAAAATAAACAGCCTAACTGGCGCTGGTTCGTGGTTTCACAGTGGCTGAGAAATGAAATATTTTATTTGTCTGACACCGCCTTTTTTTCATTCCCTACACAAAAAGAAGAAGAAAGCAACATTAGAAGCAACAGTACACTTGCACTCGCATCTCCTTCTCACACCAATGTAACCGACCCGGTAACAAAGACACCACACCACACGATATGCACGATTGCTTCGTTTTACTTTCGTTCGCGTACATGAAACATAGCGCCGTGCTACGCCACTTTTACGGTGCCCTTTATTAGAACAAAAATATGTGCAGCACAACAACGGGCCACTGCCCTCTTCTTGTGAGTTGTTGATGATGCTGCTTGTGCTACCGGGTTGGATGCTGCTACAACTTGGAATTTTTGCCACCGTTTCGCTCATTTCTTCAAATGCCACACACGGTTAGCGAAATGAGATCACATCGTTGCGCCGGACGTTCGTATTCGGGTGTTTTGTTGGTTTTTTTTATCGTTACTGCTCTGATTCACGCAGTTGCTAGCTCAAATCCATAATAGCAGCCATCACTTGAATCAATAGGGGTTAGGCGCGTTTGTTCAATAATCCATCATAGCCTTCTTTATTTATATTGACAACTGATTAGTTGTTGCGTTCCTTGCATTCCAAGTCAAGCGCGCACATATACACACACGCGCTCCCACGACAAGAAAGTACGGACCGAGAAATCTGGAAACCCAGCAATAACTCATTCCGAATCGGGAGATAAGAAGTATAATTCGCCAGCCAGAGACAGGGATAGAATGGACAAATTTGTTGTACACCACGGGTTTGTTAGTATTTTCAGCGTTGACCGCACCCAGGCTTATTCTTGATTGTGTTCTGCTATCTGTGCTCCTGTTTCGATCAGCACCCGGTGACTCAGCTCTTGGAGCTATGATGCTCGTACAAATGGACGAAGCGACAGGGATCAGATATGTTTCATCACTGTGTTTCTTACAATGGATAAACAAGCACCATTGTTATTTTCTACTCATTTTGTAGTTCACAAATAACACTACCACTTTTGACAGTTGTTTCTCCAGCCAGCAGCCACCAAAGCAAGGCTCACTATCACTACTACCACCGCATTTTACATTGCTGCTCTGGTGCTGATGATGCTGAACAAACTAAAACAAAAAAAAACCTTCCACTTTCCCCACAAAGTGACACTGTAACTAATTCCGCACGAGCGGGAACACAAAATCCGTCTGGCGACGGGGCAACACAACACCTTCGCTACCTTCTCCGCCACCCTGCGTGGTCTGCATTACCCGTTATCTTGCGATCCAGCACTCAGAATACGCAACGATGGACAAAATTCACAGCACTTCTCGTGACCGCCCGTTTATCGTTCCGTTTTTCACTTTTCTGTATGCATCATCAGCAAATGGTTGCCTACCTAGGCCACCCAGTCAAACCAGTCGAACGCAGCACTATCACCACACAGGGCCAGTAGCGCTGCTGGCAAAACGACACACACGCCAAACGCAATCGGAGACCGTCGGAATGGCACGCGTCAGAAGAGAGTTCAGACGCGCTTTTCGTGGAAGCAGGACGGACGATTTTCTTACCAGCACTGCAGTACGTGCGATGAGATCGCAGGATGTTGGGCGAGAGGTAGGAAGAGCTCGGAAGGATTTGTTTTTAGATGCCTTCTTTTACAATCGTACATTGTTGATTGACAGCTCGTAAAATAAGTTGCTTTCAAACATACATATATTGGAAGAAAATATTAGCACTTACCGTTCTGAAATGTTCAATTATGATTTATGAACAAATTATATACATTAGCTATAATTGTTTGTATATTTTCGGTATAATTGGGTGTTGCTTGAGCATTAAAAATCGTAAGCAAATACTAAACTACATATTGGAAAATGTTTAACAGCGTGAAATAGGCAAGCAAGAGGAAATTTTAATATTTATGAAACTTTAAACAAAAAACAAAGCCTTCGATTTGTTTTCAATACACTTCCCATTGTGCAATTTTGGCACCAACTGTCATGCTGGTCGTTCAACTGTCAAACGGTGCGAATCGAAGGTTTGTTTTTCTTCCGTGCCTGGTTTCCCATTCGCTCGTCGCGGAAAATTAAATCGCGGGCCAAAAGACGGAACCAACATGCGGGTGACTTTACTTCGCTTGGCACGGCTTAACCCGTCCGTCAAGGAACTCCGACTGCACCTCTGCCAGATTGGCGAGGAATCGAAGGGTGTGCGGTAAGTAATCCGGTCCGTGCGTGTCCGTGTGTCTGCGGAGAAGTTTCTGTGTTACACAACCGATTGGTGTGTCCTCTACCGGCACTGGCATGTATTTATCTATACTCCCTTTTCCTCGTTCACGTTCTGCAGTGATTTCGTTAACACCCGCTATGTCCAGCTGAAGCGAGATAATCCGACTCTGCCAATACTGGTGCGTGAGTGCAGTGGCGTTCAGCCGAGGCTCTGGGCCCGTTACGGTACGAGATCACTATACTTAGTTTTTGTCTACCGGGTTGTGTATAAATGTATTTTTTCTTTTGTGATCCATAGCACTCGGTAAGGAAAAATCGGTCGCCCTAACAAACGCCACAGCCGAGGACATCTCGAAGCACATTGAAACGTTGAGCAATGCGCAATAGAAACATGCCGTTCGTGCATATTCATCGAGGTTTGCGAGGACGAATGTTAGGAAAATATATGTAAATCAACAACAGCACGCGCAGCGTAAATAAACAATTTGAGTTCAAGCAACGATTTTTTATTTTTTGAAAAAAAAAAGACAGCCCATAAGACTGAAAATAAGTTTTGCTCTTTATTTGCACATCGACAGTTCTTTGCTATCGCCAAAACTGGAACTGAGGTCACACATCTATTGCTCTTAAAATATTTGTTGCTCTATGTTTCGACTATTACAACTTTACGTGTAATGATGTTACATTTAATGAGATAATTGATAGCGTTCGCGGATTTTGCGTTTGCATACACCCGTTCGCGGTTTTTGCGCTTGAGTGTTGGAAATGGAGATAATGTTTAATGTTAATGTGTATCTTGCATCGTAATCGTTTAGATACGATCGAAAACAAATCCCGAATCCCGAACCGCGGTACAGCAGCGTTTCGTAAGCGAATCGAATGTGTATGAAAGTCAAAGTGTGTTAAAGAATGGTGAAACAAATAAAAATAAGATCATCGATGGATTAAATAGTTAAAGTAATAGAAATATTTCGTCTGCATCATGGATGCTCAAGTAAAAAAAAAATACGAAACTACTGCGCTCAACATATACATCCTTACACTTCTTTTAGTGAATAATAACCGGCTCGGTCGTTACGAATTGTCCCTGAAACACGAACGTTGATTTTTCAATTAATTCAACCGTTGGGAGATGGGAATCTTCTTTCGCCGACGGTTCATCTGCGAACGTTCCCATAGTTCGTAGTATCGCTCCTGTTTGAGCCACTCCTGGTACTTGTACCACCATTCTTCCCACTTGACGTAGTCTTGCAGATCGAGATCGCGTAAGTAACCACGGCCCTTATAGTACTCATACCGCACCCGGACATCATCCCACGAGGATAGTCCGCTCGGTCCGGTTGTCATTAGCTCTTCTGGGAAATGTCCGGCCGGGGCTGGTGAATAGCTGTAAATGAGACAGGCATATATCATTAGCCGTGGATGTTGTACCATTTATTACGCGACTACTTACGTGTAGCGTGTCGGCGGTGCCTCCAGCTCCTCCTCAATCATCACCTTCAGTTCACCTCCGGCCGAGTTTTTCGTAATTCGCATATTTTCCATGTTCGAACGATCGACACTCCATTGTGCCATCTTTCCGAAGCGCTCAGACAGTGTCATGCGGGTAGTGGCTGTAAAACGGGGCAACGAGCTTTCGCTGCTACTCGATTCTTCCGATCCACTCGACGGTGAGCGAGGCCTCGAGCGACGCTTTTCACCTTCGATCTTCACACGAGCACGCAACTTTTCCGCGCTTTTGTCCTTATGGTGCTTTTTGTGGCCCGTACTTCCAGCGCTAGCCGAACCGGCGGCGTGACTCGCTTGTGACGATGAAGACGCCCCGCCAGCCACGTGCCCATTCGATCCGGTCACATCCGCTACAGAAGGAATTCGCTGCTGTTTCGAAGAGCGTGCCTTCGATGGGCGAGGATCTTCTGATGGTGGACCAGTGGATGCGGACGACTTGCTGCTGTTCGCGTGCTTCGAACGCTTTGGGGGCGACAACGCCCGATCCGAATCCGGCGTTTGTGGACGTCTAGAACGCTGCTGTTCGGGTAGTGGTGGCTGTGGGACGGACCGCGAAGAACGCTGATCCCGTGGGACCTGAAAAACCCGCGAAATTGATAGGAATGAAAGAAATACGTATTCAATCAACAAAAAATCATACCCTTTCTTTATCCATCAAACGATGGCCTTTTGGTAGGGGTTCCGGTGGTGGAGCATGCTTGCGACGTGGATCCACCGGTGGTGGACTCATTGGCCGTAGACGGCTTTCGCGATTGGCAGAAGGACCTTCCCGATGAAGGCCCTTTGAGCCGTTATTGTGCGGTGGTGAACGGGCCCGTGGACGCGGATTTGAAAACGAACGGGTTCTGGAGATAATGAAATAATCCACGTTAAATACGAAATATAATAAGCAGTAAATTTCTACACGGCTTTAGAAAGTCCATACTACTGTTGAGGATACATATGTATTTATAACTCCCATATGCTACATCACTCACCTCGAATGACGCCGGCGACGACGATGATCGTCAACCGAACAACCGGAGCAGGAGTCGTCTGAACAACTGCTCATGGAAGCCGAACGACTCATCTATAAATTTACCGTTGTAGAAGGAAGAAGAAATTTATTTAATATATATAACGTTACTCCAATGCAGATAAACATACTATTTGGAATATTGAGCTATTCTCTCAATCTGTATAAAAATATAATTATAATTCTCTCTAGTGACTAGTAAAATTTTAAATAGAAAATTCAAAACCGATTTTCTTGCACAATGGATCAATGAATAAAGATAGGTATTGTTTTGTAAATTGCTTATGGCTGGATACATGTTCAAGATTCTATAGTATGAATGGTACGTGGTTTCCAACATATCAATTTTTCAATTGAATACATGTCCATTACAATATTTCATTAAATATTTCAGTTTAATACAATAAAGTCGTATTTTTTTATACATTTTAGCTTTATATTTAACATATTACTAACCCTTGGAGGAGGCGATGGAGGTCTTTTCGAGCGTGGAACCGGAGGAAGTCGACCGCCTTTGGACGGTGGTGGTCCAAGATGGGGCGACATGCGACGCGGACCCCGGCGTGGAGAGTCCGGTCCCATGCCGGGAGGTGGTGAACGTCTGCGCATCTCACCGGGCGAAAGGGGGCGCCGCATTATGCCTATCGGCGATTTACGGCGCATTCTAGGCGATGGTGAGCGTGGTCGACGCTTTGGCTCCGGTGGCGGTGGCTTTCGATTTATTGGCGACGGCGAGGGTGACCGACGGCGCATCGGAACGGGCGAGAGCGGTGAAAGGTGGCGTTTACGCATCGGTGGCAACGGAGACGGCGAACGACGATGCATGGGACGCGGGGGTGAACGCGGCGATCTGCTACGTCTACCTCCACCGTTACCATAACGACCACCACCACCTCCACCGCCGCTGGCACCAACACCACGTTCCGAATCGGAGCTGCTTGGATCATCCTCAATGTATAACTTTTTGTACCCCGTATGGCGCCATCGGTTCGGATCCTTTTCTTCTGCTTCAAGCAATTTTTTGTCCCATGTTTCATTAGGGAACGCTCGAGCCTTTTTCATCACATTATCGATCTCCTTTCGCTTACCTGCTGGGTGACTGGGATCTGCAAAAGAGGGTAAATGTCAAATGTCAGCACTTGGATGTAATAGTGTACAATTTTGATAATTTTCATAATGAACGGACAAAAATGCGACACTTACCAGTTATCTTCGTACGGCTGGGATTACGATCCATCCTTAATTTGCTACCTCCTCCAAGCGGTCCGCTGCTACTTCCACCTCCAGAACCGCGCGGCGGTGGACTTAAATCACGCCGCCGGAGCGACATCGTTTGACGGACGATGGAAACAAGTTTAGATTTTCAGAATCACCGGGTTCCAGATTTCGATCACCGACACACGTGTCTTTTGCTCTTAGCTTGCTGTCTTGCTGTCCCGGATCAGAAGAGCTTGTTTGTTTATGCAGGAAACGCGTGACTTTGATGCTGTGACTATTGGAATCGAAAGGATGGATCGAAGGATTTGTGTGTACTGATCCGTCGAGTTAGAGCGCACTACACCGAATCCATGCAATCAATGGACGTAGACAAGAGGTGTGCTCGTGTAAGTGTTCTCATGTGCGTCTTAAGATGAGGATAAGGCGAGGCGATAAAACAAGAAAAGCAAGCAAAATTAGTACCATGTCACGGCATAAGGTGGAGTAAATTTCAGTTGAGAGCAATCATGAAAGTAATTCTTTTTGCACTGCTTCTATCTTGCTCGTGTCACTTTGAGGCTTTTCGATAGCTTAAATGCGCTCAACATAGTACGAATTATTGGTTTAGTGTCTTATCCTTCAGCGCAGGATAATACAAGCTCCTCTAGACGCGCATGTGCGTTTGTATGGATCGCGGAATCCGAGACCGTGTCCGACGTTCGAAAAACGTAAGCAACGACAACGATTCAGCGTATTCGACGGATCTTCGCGGAGGAATCAATAGCGAAAAGTAACGACGAAACCGAACCCGATAATGTTTGTCAAATGGTACCCGACGGAGAGAAGATGTCCCGAAAACAACGACCCGATGAAATATCGAAAACCCGGAAACCCGATTTAAAATCGAACGTAGGTAAAAGAAACCGAAAAACGACGGCGCCGACGGACAACGAACACTAGAGGAGCTTTTGAAAACCATAAACCTGGCTCGAAGTACTAATTCGCATTTCGCGCACATAGCCACCCAAGGTACGTTCTAGGATTGACCCAATTAGAATTCGCGTACGACGCATTTTCACGACGGCTACTCTTCCAATAAAGGATACACTGCACATGCACTACCACCATAGCACCACGCATTGTATCATATCTTTTGGCTTCTTCTTTCTTTCACTAGCCATTAGCCCGGTGGTAGCAGGAACAGCGCCGGAACCAACGCAGGTATGTGAACGCACGCCGGATCTGATTCCATTATGTTTTCCACCGCACAACTACGATTCAATTTAGAATCAACCATTTTCAAGTTGTTTGGTAAACTTCCAGCTGATACACGTACACGACAATATCGATTAAATACAATTATTTTTTCTGCTCTTCTTTGGCGGCTGCTGTAGACACAAACATTCGACACTAGCCAGCAAACAAAACAGCGGGGAAGGAGAGTGAGATAGTTGAGTTATTACCTCCGGAAAACGCGCAGTAGCTTCGAGTCGCGTTAGAAATAATTGCACACGAGTTACGCCGGTTACCGCGAATAAAGCGAAAATATTTCATACGAACTGAACTATATTTTTTCCGGAGAATTGCGTAAAAAGCTGCGAAGGATACGGCCCGTATCCGATGCCGTTTACTTTGACATAGGAAAATACGCCATCTTTGCGACGTCGAAAATGAGATTGTGGGTCGTTTGGTGGACAAATTTAAATACATCAACAAAAATATTTCTTGAAACGATTTTCGTTGTAATGAATAAATTTGAATAACAAAAAAGGTATCTGGCAATAATCTAAAATATCAAATCTATTGTTTGTTTAATGTTTTCTGAATTTGGTTCTCCAGAAAACGAGCGATTTGATAATTTTCCTAATACATGTATAAGTTTAAAAATTTCACCAGTGCTCGAAAGCTTCCGCGTAATTTTTAACCGTACAATGCCTTTAAATTAAATCTGTTCCATTTACTTATCACATTAGTTTTTGGGCGTGCGTAAATTACCGCTATTATTTTGATTTCATTGAGAACATTTTTCTGTCCGGCTTTGCTTTTTTTGCCATCTTGATTTTGAAAATAAGTGGTACATATGTATTTTTAGGAAGGGATTAAAATTTAAACCACCAATTTAGGATGATAACAATCCGTGCAGCTGAACAACGGCCGCTGAATGTTATTCAGCCAAACTTATCGTTTTTGTGTGCATTCCCCAATTTGAATATCGACTGTCAAATGTGTTGCTGTTGACGTTCCATCTTCTTCTTGTTTGCCGATTGACAGTGACACGGGGTAGCCATTTTGAAGAAATTCCGTGCTTACGCTCGCTTGCAAACGGGAAGGGCGACCGACATTCTTCTATCGTTACAAATATTTATTGTACGCTTGGTGGCTCAAAATCGGTTTTAAGTGCCCTAATAACATCCATTTTCGTGACAAGAACCCTGTTGTGATTGTGTGATTGTGCCGGGCTGGGTAGGACGCTTGTAACAAGTGATTTTAACTTGCGAAAAGTGGTCGCACACTGTATGGCAGCTGTCGTTCCATCCTAGATTGGTGGTCCTTTTTGAAGCATTTCTGTGTACCCAGTGCCGAAAATTCATCACCGTGGCGTCGTCTATCGAAGCAACCAGTATGGAGACGGTCCGGGTGTTTAACCAGGAGGTGAGATTCCAGTTCAGTTAGTGGGGTTTCCTTTTGCGTTCTGTGCATTGTAGTGAGAAAGTGGTGTGAAAACGGGCATGAGTAATGGGGAATGAGGTAAAGTGAGGAAAAATTGCGTTTGATAAGCATGGTGAACAAAGTCACACCGACGTGTGCGAAAGTAGAAATGTGTTACACAAAACACAAGTAACCTATTTGTTCGCAGATTCCTCCGTGGTATAAAGTGCGTGAGCTGATCAATATTCTACCCGTTTCGTGCAGTTATGTTTTGTGCTAAAATTATCATTTCTCAAACGTCAGTCATATCCGTCTTCATCCTGTGAAGGACAAAGGCTAGAGCGTAGATGGATCGGTGTGCTTATGAATCGTGTTATCAATGTGATTTTAATGGCTTTTTCCTGCTTACTATTTATTGTAATTTTGCAGCTATCCGGGCTCTATGAGTCCAAACCGCCGATATCGAAGGCCAAAATGGCTTCGATTACGCGCAGTGCGATGAAGGCGATCAAATTCTACAAACATGTCGTGCAGAGTGTAGAAAAATTCATCCAGAAGTGCAAATGCGAGTACAAGATTCCCGGGCTGTACGTGATCGATTCGATCGTCCGCCAGTCGCGTCATCAGTTCGGCCCGGAAAAGGATGTATTCGCTCCGCGATTTGCTCGAAACATGGAAGCAACGTTTGCTCATCTTTTCCGTTGCCCGCCGGAAGATAAGGTACGTGTGGACTAATTAGTGGGATGGTGTAACACAAATTCATACCGTAATTCATCGGGTTCCCATGGCAACAGGTATATGGGGAGCCGACCACGGTGGGATAATGACGATTAGATTGGTTAATAATACTTTATTTCTACGTCCGTGCAGAGTAAAATCATTCGCGTTTTGAATCTTTGGCAAAAGAACATGGTGTTTTTGCCCGAGGTCATCCAACCGCTGTTCGATCTAGCGAATCCAGACCATCCAATCCACCAGCAGTACCATGCGCAGATGCTGCAGGAGCCAGCGGGAGCGAATGGGATGAATCCCGGTGGGCTGTCGCATGATTCGCCAGTTGGAGGTTCGATGGGTGGCGGCATGGACGATCATCACGGTGGTGGTGGTGGTCCGCTGCAAATGGGCGAAACGGTAATAAAAAAAGCGAAATTGTAGCGCATGCCCGAATATTGATCATGATTAGAGAATGGTCCCACCCGATGGGACTGATGATATCGTTTATCTTTCGCAGAAACAACTCGATCCCTCTACCATCCGGCAGCTGCAGCAATTCCAGCAAATACTGATGCGTCAAACATCGGGTGACCAGGCTAGCGCGGTCGCGGCTGCTAAAGATCAAGTAAAGTTCAACAAAAAACTACTGGACTTCGATTACGGTAGCGATGATGATGAGGATAAGAATTCACCTTCGGTGGCGTTACCGGGCAACGTTAACATGCCCGATCTGCCACAGGTACCGGGCGGTAACATTGCCCAAATTCTGTCCGATCCAAACGTGCTGAAACAACTGCAGAACCTGCAGAAGCTTAAGCAGCAGGAGGAGAAACAGTCGAAGCTGACCGAAATGAAACTCAAAGAGGAAAAGTTTGAAAAGCATCTTGCCAGCGTCCTGATGAAGTTACCGTTTGCGAACGAGTGCGATCTTAGCCGGCAACCACCGATCGATTTAAATGCCGGTAAGTGTAGAGATATTCTTTTGATGTAAAGTTTGATTATGCTATTTACTGATGTTTTTTTTGTCAATTTTTATCTTTTCTTAACTCATACCTCACCCATGAACATCCGCTTGACGACCGTCCTTGGCTCCGTCGATCTTTGGCCGGATTTTCTCTGCACACTACCGTACTTCTCTCATCTAGGTCACTCGTCAGCGAAGGATGTTGATACTGATAATGACGTCGCGATAACTGGAGTTGAGGTGATTATCATTACTAGATTACAGTACATAATGCACCACGTTTAAATAGTTTTATAAAATGCCTTAAAAACCAGCAAGCATATACCAATGGCACATTGTTTTTTTTTTCATTTAAGAAGTGAATTAGGATGTATTGTCTGATGTTTGTGTAATGAACCTGTGGCAATCGCACGTTTGTTGAAGAGAATCCTTTTTCGCTTTTGCTCTATCGATGATAGAGGTTATTTTAGTGGCTATCCTCAATCACTCGATATGGTAGAGTAGAATTATTTTCTAAATTCCAAACTATTTGGTTCAACTTGAGTGTTAATATATAATACGAAGGCCTTTTTCAAGAAGATAGTTATGGTGATGATATAACTATAAATGAAGTAACGAATGAGTATTCTTCCTTTGTGTCAATATTTGAAACTGGACGACACGTTGAAATTTGATCATTTTTTCTTTCGTGGTATAACATTTATTTACAAAAAATTGATGGTTTTGTTTGTTTGTTTTCTATAAAGTAATATTTTTATGAGTTCTACTGTAAGAGAGATATACTTTAAACAAGTATTACAAAAAAGTAGGATTAATAGATACAATAGCGTTTTGGGCCCATTACTCCGTATCGACATAAATCTAACCTGCAAAATTTCATCACAATTTGTCTTCTATTTTTTAATCTTATCTTGATGTTTAACTTGATTATTCGGTGCATTTTGCAGGTAGATTCGTTACTTTAGGTAAAATTTTGAACGGAATTGGTATCTTCAATAAATTTTTCAATAAATCTTGGCTAGTTAATATATATATTAGAGTCTGCTACCTTCCATCCAATCGAGAACTACAATTACCATTGACGTTGGTTCCAATACCTGTATTGCGTTAAATACGCTGTTAAGGTAGTGTTTTAGAATCGATGTGCTCAAATCAGGGAACAGAGGTTTTAGAGCGTCAGGTTTTCATGATTGAGGAGGCATCATACCATGCAGAACAAATAGTTTATTATATATGGCATGTATCATATGAACTTGGAAATTATCAACCATCGGACCGAAGGCCGCGAGCAACAGTTGACGAGTCTACAGCATCGAAAGGTAGGGTTTAATAATGCGGTGAGATTGGCGTCCAAAACATACACCAGACGACCACTCTTTGCACGTGCTACTCCGTTTCCCAAAGAAACATTCACCCTTCGCAGAGGAGAAGTAAATGCTAAGGGAAAAGGAGTTGCACGTAAAGGGCGGCGGAAGTGTGCCAACGTTGGATGTACGGTAAGTTCCTTCCTATTCGAGTTGAATAGGATTGAAATGTTGTACCTTGTTCTCACTCTTCTACAAGTATACGATTGCTCCAACATTACGCAAACAGTAACTGAATGGTTCAAAAAAGTCGGAATTGAATGGAAAAGCCAAAGCCCCAACGTAGTCTGTCGAGCCAATAACGAAGCGATTCTTGTCGTACATAAAGCCATTACTCATTCACGTCGTCGTATTAAAACGGACACGGGACAATGCTGTGTTTTTGTGTGTGTGGCAAATGCACCCGGAGAAATGCACGTTTAAACCGATATCTTTTCTTCCCATTTTTCTTTTCTCTTTCTCTCTCGTTGCGTTTTATGCTGTGTGTATGATGCGCCGCGTACTCAACGTGTAAAACAAACCGACATGCGCACCATCCATCTTCAAATCGGCGTGTGAATAATCCAGATTCTGGGAGAACCTATACCGATCGGAGGCAGCCGTGGCGGCATCGGACTGGGAAGTGGTGGCGCTGGTGGCAGCGGCAACAACGATCGTTACAAATCGTCATCGTCTTCTTCGCGGCGCAAGAGCCGTTCTCGGTCACCGCGTGATCGACGCGGCGGTGGAACTAGTGGACGTCGCGGTCGATCGCATTCCCGCTCGAGGTCGGTTTCACCAAGGTCCTCCAGGCGAAGGTCGTCACGTGATCGCGGTAGCACCTCGACCAAGGATCGGGAAAGGGAGAAGGAATTGGAGCGAGAGCGCAAACGCAAAGGATTGCCTGAGATGAAGAAAGAGCATCTTAGTGGTAAGACTCATCGATGTTGCGGAGATCGTAGTCATCGTCGTGTCGTGTGTTTGCAACCGCATCTAAAACGGCAGAAACAGCAGTAGCAGCAGCATCAAAACTAGCAGACAAATCGCAAGTGGTTTTATAATTGCGATACAAGGAACATATTCCGAAACGAGAACGAGAATCCGCGATCAGAACCATCCGAAAAACCAGTGCATGGTTCGAAGGAAGTGCTTAGTGACCATACATATATGTGTATTGTGTGTTTGACCGTGCAAAGGAATTCCGGATGTTTCGTGACATAATTTCCGGCAAAGTTGTTCGACAAGTGTGCGTTTTCGAAAACTTGGCTATCGACAGACAGACTTGGCTGGCTTTTTACATGAAATTTGTACATTTTCTATTCCTAATTCGGTTTCAATCTACGGTTAATGTTTGCTTTACTTATTTTATGGTCCCTAGTTGGAGTATTTGGGGGGCCCGGTGGTGTAGTGGTAGCGGCGCCGGTCTTCACACGACAGGACCGGTACCATGATCCCATTCGGACCGTCTCCCCCTAGCGAGGAGTGACTAACCAGCTATGGTGGTAAAAATTAGTCTAGAAAGCCGGTTAAACGGCAGGCATGACTTCGGTCGTTACGCCACATAGAAGAAAAAGAAGAAGTTGGAGTATTTGTTTGAGTCTAGTGACTACACAACTCAGCAATATAAAAATGGTTGTTATAATACGTTATGTTTTAATTTCTAAACTTTTTGATTTAGAAAGGAAACGTATTGTAAACCTTTAATCTCCAGATTTATATTTTTCCAACGAGAAATTCCGAATGTATCGAGCACTACAGCGATACTCCAAGTGAGACTGAGTTGTTGCACTTATACTCTAGTGCATGACGAAACACTAATCGCTTGTGATGAAAAGATCAAATTATCATATCTGGATGATTTTGAAACAAACAGACATGACACGTAAAACAAAAGAAAGAGAAGAAATTAAATAACTCATCTGATGGACAAATAATTAATATTCGCTCAATGTGCTGTTGTTGCTGCTGCTGTTGCTTAGATAGAGTTAATTAAATATTAAAAACATCGTTAAACGCTGTACTTTGCCTGCAATAAGTGCTTTGACTTTGTTTCATGTTAAACTTTTTGTACAAAAGTGCGTATGAGTGTATAATTACTTGTGTTGTTGTTTTTAAACAAAAGCACAGATAATTAGTTCACCATACAATTCTTCAAAGACAAGGTACTCTGCAGGGATATTTTAATGAACAAAAATTAACATACTTTTTATTCTAAAACTTTTTTTCTCCATACTAGTATGCAGCACGACCCTATGGGTTGGCCACCTGTCGAAGCTGGTACAGCAGGAGGAGCTGTCCGATACGTTTGGAAAGTATGGTGACATCGTGAGTATCGACATGATCCCACCGCGCGGGTGCGCCTTCATAGTGATGAACCGCCGGCAGGATGCATTCAAGTGCATGCAAAGTCTCAAGAACCACAAAATGCATGGCCGCGCAATAACAATTTCATGGGCCGCTGGCAAGGGTGTCAAGAGCAAGGAGTGGAAGGACTACTGGGATTTGGATTTGGGCGTCAGCTACATTCCCTGGTCTAAGTTGAGCCCGAATACAGATCTGGAATCGCTGGAAGACGGTGGGATGTTCGACGAGGACACTATGCCGCAGTGGATGAAGGAGAAATCGTCCGGTAGTGGTGGTCCGGCGGTTGGACTTGGTTCGGCGGCGGCAGCAGCAGCAGCGGCGGCCGCAGCGATGGGTTTAGGGTTGGCGCCAGGTATGGGCTTGAAGAAGCTTGACGGATCGGACATGTCGTCGGCGGCAGCAGCGGCTGCCGCGGCCGCTGCAGCTGCTGGTATGCTGAACCCTTCCCTGTTTCCACTAAACGCTGTTGACACGAGCCAACCACCGCCGACGGCCATGCTCGGAATGGGAATGCCACCATTCTCAATGGGTCCCGTTGCTAGGTACGTTTTTTTTTCGTAGCATTTTGTTAAAGTCACTGAATTAATGCATTGTTTTGTTTATTTCAGGTTACCGATACCCATGGGCATTCCGATGGGACCAAACATGGTGCCCGGACTGGGTATTAACGTACCACCTCCCGGTATGATGCTGCCGGGAAATCCACCGCCACTCCCGATGGCAGGTTTCGGCGTCTTGCCCCCACCACCGCCTGCGTCGATAGGCAACGGTGGCGGTGGTTCTTCAAACATGATGAGTTCCTCGTCCAACTTGAGCAAATCTTCCGCCGACGATATGGACATCGAAATGGAGGACGAACATACGTCCAATCCGGTCCCGCCAATGCTTGGTGGTGGACAGGGTGGTGGTGGTGGGGCAGCCAGTGCATTCTTTAACCAACCTCCGCCACCATTGATGCCACCGAGTGCTGCAAATCTGCCTCCGGGTCCACCGGGAACAGGTGGTTTCTTCGGTGGCCCATCAGTTGGACCCCTAATGCAAGACAATGGCAGTGGTCCGCTGGATGGTGGTAGTGATGATGGGGAAGGTGACGGTGGCAACATGGGAGGTGGAGGCCGTGGCGGAAGAGAATTTATGCGCTCGGCTGGTGATGATGGTCGCGATCATGGTCGGGGCCGTGGTGGTGATCGTAACAGAGATCGAGATCAGCGTGGCGGAGGGTTCGAACGTGGAGCTGGTGGTGATGGTGGTGGTGGACGTCGCGATCGTGGCGAGCGTGGAAGTCGCTGGGGCGGTGGTAATGATCGAGGCGGCGGGGGAAACAATTTCCGCGGAGCTAACAATCAACAGGATGATCGACCGCTGTCCGAACGGCTACGCGAGTTGGCGGGCGTCCTGGAGTACAACAATCCACGTGGTGGTGGCCGCAACTTTGGACCTCGTGGGAACGACGGTGATGGTAAGTGTGGAGTGAATTGGCTGATGAATTTTGTAACTTTGCCAAGTTTTCTTCACCTTGTAATATGTCTTAAATTTCTACACTTTGCAGATTTCGGTAACCGCGGCGGAGAAGGGGATTTTACGCGCCGTGGGGGGAATTTCCAACAAAATCGGTTCAACAACAATGCTGGTGGTGGGAACGGCGATGGACGGAACCAGGGCCGTAATGGGCCATTCGGCAATCAGCAGCAGGGTGGCATGTTTGGCAATCGTGCGGGCGGTGGACGAAACAATATGCAGCAGCAACAACAGCGTGGCGGACAGTTCTTCAATGAAGATCGTCAGCAGCAGCAACAGGGCGCCTTTTTCGATCGTGACGAAAGTAGCAATGGCTACGAGTCTGGCGGTAATAGCAGTAATAGCAACAATAACAACCGGCGCAATTGGAATGACCGCGGTGCTGGTGGCGGTCGTGGTAACAATCGCGACGAAGGGGGCAACCGCGGAGGACGCGGTAGACAGCAGAATTGGCGCAGTGGTGATGAAAGTGCGGGTAGTGGTGATGGTGGCGGTGGAGGTAACCAACAGCGATTCAACAATGCTCGTGGAGGGAACAACAACCGTGGTGGCAATCGACCAGGAGCAGCTCGGTGGGATGACGAAAATGACGAGAATTGGGATGATTCAAGCAACCGATCGACGACGGGACGGCAGGCGCAATTTGCACCAAACAATAGGCAGCGAAGGAACTCATCAGGAAACGAGGACCAGGAGCCGCAAAATCCTGAATCCGAGGATATGGCGATGAGTGTGGAAGGGCAACCCGCGCGGCATACTAATCACGATACCGCCGATGAAGTGGCGATGAGTAACATTACCAGACAGGAGGAAGAAAGAGCCAATTCGCTCGATCGGCGATTCCAACGGAACCATAACAATTGTAATGACGATCCCGATGACGAACGGCCCCAACCTATCCTCTACTCGCCCGAACCGGATGATGAGTCCGAGCAAACGAATAACAATAACCAGTTTGATGGTGAAGATCGAACAAATTACCACGATCACATGGAAAACAGCGATGGAAAAGGTTATCCTAACCAACACAGTGAGTTTAACGAGGAACACCACTCTGTCCGCAATTCTGATCTCCCACAGCCCGAATGTCATGACGCACAACCGGTACGTGGTTCTCCCGCTCCAATAGAACAGTTACAGCACGAACGTAGCATGGCGGACGAAGAAAATGAATACCAGCATCAACAGCAAACGTCACCAGCCGACAATGATGTAGCGTACAACAATGATTCGCCAGCAGCCCCGGTATCGTCATCGCCAATGGTTACTAGCGGCCAGGAGCTGCCCGATGAACCACGCGCGCAATCAAACGATGGTGCCGAGAGTAATGACACTCCAACCGAAAATACTTCAGCCCAATAGAGATGAACAAAACTATACCATGCGAAAAATCAGGGCGCGACAGTACATATAAAGTAGTTTAAAATTAGTAGTACCCACATTGCAAAGAACAGAAACCATGATTATATGCAAAGAGATTGGGTACAATTGCAAACGTGCTGGATAGGCGTGAACGTTCTGAGGTTTAACGAGTAGTCGTCAGGTAGTGGTCACGTATAATACTACCCCTTTACAACTACAGCTCATCCTACGCTGTATCTGCGAGATGCAATGTAACAACTGAGCGAACAAAAGGAGCCCAAGATAAGCACATAGATAAGCCAAACAAATTATTGTAAATTGAACAATAGTTTAGTGACTGTACCCAGACAAAGCCAGCTTCCTTCAGATGGTCTGAGGGATGCGTGAATCTTAGTATATAGTGTGTCTGCATATTAGAACAATTCCATCAGTAATCGATGCTCTAGTGTAAACTAGTTGATTCCCTATTGTGTAGTTGATTTTTTTCCTTACAGTTTATATTTTCCTATTTGCCGGTACCCAACAAAATCACAAAACGTACTGTGAACGTTGCTGGTGGAAGGTTGGGTTTACGGAAATAGTAACACACAATTTGTTCAGTTTATGGTTTGAACAAAACGTTTGTACATTACTCAATCATCAATTAAGTCAAGTTATTTTGTATCTTTAAACTGTTTTTTTCTTGTCAGACTAGTTCTGTGACTGTATTGCAATTTGTGTATTTACTATTTTTTCTGTATCCTTTTATAGTGAGGTTTTTTTTAATAAATTCCCATTACGCTGTGGATAAATCTTGGAAAAAGTAGCAATGGTGTATAAACCGGCCCTGCAATAGTTTCCATCCATTGAAATGATGGTGGTTGGCCGGAAGAATCTTCACATTCGAAAGATACGTGAGAAACAAAACATATGCATAAGAAAATAGTTATTACAGAGATATCCTACAACGTGTAAGGCTTCAACTTACTTGGGTTGATTGGAGGGGGTGAAGCAATTAAAAAAGCAGATAATATTTTGAAGCAAAAACTATTTTAATGTAAGCAAAGGAAGCTTTTTAAACAAATCGAAAAAATGAATCAACCGATCACACAACGTAGAAGTAGAGCTCTGTTCATTTCTTTTAAAGCAAATGTCTATTAGTTTTTTACATTTCAGCTCAAAGGTTGAACAAAAGACCATTCGAAAAAGGTTAAAGCTCACCCCAACTCAGCCGCGGATCAGGTGAACATATTTGTACTCATAAAGTGTAAAAAATAAATAAATAAAGCAATGCATACCTTATTTGTCGTTTGCAGATAACTTGATATTTATGATGAATATTGTTTAAAATAATTCAAAAAATCAAATGTATCAAACATTGTGAGCAAAATTAATCTCTATTCTAAGTGTAAGTGTAAGTGCTTGAGGATTATTTTTTTACTTCACTAGCTACTACAAACAAACCATGATTTGAGCGATCAACAATCAAGACAGGCTCTAGTTATTGGCTAAATTATTCTGGATAAACGGCCAATATTGATTTTTTTTTAGAAATTCTAAACCTGCGGCGTCGTATAGCGTCACGAATAATACGAAGCACGGATAATTTTGTTTTGCTAAGCGAAAGAATTGCCCTTTGAATAAACAAACGGAGCGTCTTATAAAAGGATTTTTAGTACAACGACTGTGTATGATCGCAATTACAAATGATTTGAAAATAACCAAATTAAGGAAAGCTTGCTGAATAAAAGGCCTGAAATAAAAGGTATTAAGCTCAAATGTAACATGTAATTCTTTTTGAATATGATGTAAAAGGTCCGGACCTCGGGTACTGATCCACCAAGCCAACGAAAAAGAGCTTGTGCATTCGAAATTTAAAGAAGGGCTCCGAAATAATACCTCTGAATCAAACGCTGTCTACATTGCGTGCTAGCCCGAGGACCTCTGTACTAGTCGCGGCTTGGTAGCGTATAGCAAGGCTGGTATACGGGAGATGATTCGAATCTCACGCATGTCAAGGAGCCATACAAAAGGCCAAGTCTGACGTGAAGGGTTTCTGCTTGGTTCTATATAGAGGTAAAGTTGACAATAAAACGCTTTTATCGACTTTGCTAATAAAGACCAAATCAATTGGCCACGGAAACTTTAACGTTACAGAAAATTTATTAAATTCGTTCTGTTAGTTTCTTCACCTTTTTCCATTGTTACATAAAGCGGCAACATAGTATTTCATTAAAACAGAAGTATTATCACAAGCCTATGTTCCTTTCACCATCTCATGAAACACATACAACATTAATATTTAGTTATTTTTAGGAAAAATCGTTTCGTTTCGAAAATATAAAAAATCGTTTATGGAAAACAGTTCCAAATTTTTACTTTAACACTTCTTTTTGTCTAACAAACAAACAACTGTCCTTAAAAGAACATTCACTGTACGAGCTACCCGAAACGTCAAAATTTCCTTTATTTTTCTGAAAAACGCAAACAATTTGTGTGAAATGACCTGATCTCGTTTACACCCACCGTGACCATACTTCACGATTTGGCAGGCGGCACTAGGAAGTGAAAATACCGTAATTTCTACCTTACCGCGTACGCCACAACGAAACACGAAACAAAATCGTGAATTGGCGTCATTTCTAGCAACGGGTCCGTGTCAGCGTTTTTCCTCGTGCTAGCATGTAGTGTTTTCTTCCGCTCGGCGTACGGTGAAATTGTTGCACACGAAGAAACCGGATTCGCTCGACGGCAGTAGCAACAATGCTGGACATTCTGTGTGTGAGAGAGAAGAATTGCTAAATCCAGGCACGATTAGCACTGCGCTGCCCGGAGGGTTAGGTGAACTAAGGTGAAAAATCTCTCGAATCCCAACGTCACCACGATGGACTTACCTTTTGAGTGGAAAATGTGATGCGAAGTGCCCGCTAAACGCAAGTGTAGGAGAGTTCTGTTTTTCGTTTGCACTTTTATTTCCTTTGTACTGTCGTGTTTTTGTTATAAAGCAAGGTACCTACCCTTCCTTCGGATTCGGAACACTCCATCCATTCTGATAACGTCGCGTAGGCCGTTTGTTTTCATTGCCGCTTCCCTCACCTGGACCGTGACAACTTAGGAAAGCAGGAGAGGAAAAGAAACGAGAAACATTTTTCGGAGTACCTCGAGCCTGGATTGTTGGCTTTTTTGTTTGTTCAAACTAATGCGGTTTGCGTGGATCATAAACAAGCCTCTTCAGTTGTGCCCGCCCCGTTTGATCCGTGCATTTACCGCCCCGCAACCCTGCTTCGAAACACGCCGAAGGTTGTATATGACCCCGAATTTTCTTTCACCCTCATACGCCCCCGGGGCCCGGAGCTGTCATTGGTACAGAGTTTTTACGCTGGCGGTAGCTGGTGGAAAAGCTGACTTTTCATTTTCGCGATCGACGTGGTTGGCGTGAAGCAATCGACGGCTACGGTAAGTGTTGTTGTTTTTTTTTTTGCAAATTTCATGGTCGCGCTCGAAGAAGGAATGGACAGGGGCATTGTGTGTACAACGAAGGCTCTGTCTGTGTTGTGTGTTGGGACGAATACACGATACGATCCTAGTTGAGCGATAACATTACCAGAATTGGAGCATCCTTTCGGTTGTTCTCTTTTATTTAGAAATACCATGATACGATTTAAACCATTCGAGTAAGCAGACTGATTACATCAGTTCGGATAATCATTTTACAAGTGTTCAGCATTGTTTGCACCAAGGCTGCAGGTTGTAAACGTAGCATGCTTTGCTGCTAATATGTTGCTCCTCTTTGAGTTCCAACGAATGGGTTTATAGTTTCTTCTTTGTTTTTCCCCATCTTACTAAGCTTTCTCTTCTTATTTTCAGGTCGGCCGGAGTTTCCAGAAGATAAGTTGTCATAGGATTCAAGCATTCGTGACATGCAGTAGTCGGCTAATATGAAGCAAATCACTTAGACATGTGAAAACAAAGATTTTTTCCGTATTTTTTACGCGAATATTGTAACATTTTATGGTAAGAAGCATCCTGTAGGTTTTTTAAAGGATTTATAATATATTATAATAATTGGTGTTGCATTTTATTTTCAGATTACAAACACTTTACTGGTTTATTACACCACAAGGATGAGCAATCTTTGTTGCCGATTTATGATTTGACTTCAAGAACGTGCACCTATATTTTATGTTTTGCTTGCCAACACGTATCGTTTACGTGTTGTTTTATTCCTAGTTAATTTTGGCTCATAAAGGACCGCGCACTTTTTGACACAGGACGAGACGTGCTGAATAAGTCACGGAAGCCGATGAGCTTCACTACTGTAATATTTCGTTCAGCAACGGTTTTGTGCCACCATCCCTACACACAACATGTGGAACTCCGAGCGTTCTCAATCGAATGGCGGAGGAGGTTCCGGTTCGGGGCCGAAAACTCTCGGCATGACATCAGCGATTAGTACGGCTGAGCCAAAACCTGAGGACATTCAGAAAACAAAGGAGCTGGAAAAAAGCTTAGGTAAGTCAGAATGCTATTTTGCGCCAGATAAGGAAGCTATCGTCTTCCTTAGGTATGACGAAACTCGTCTTCATCATCCGACACTCAACAAACTCTCATTTGTCCTTTGTTCGTAGAACCGTACAATGTGTTCGAGGCGGAAGAGGAGCTCAACCATCGGATGGAAATTTTGGCCAAGTTGAACACGCTCGTCAAGCAGTGGGTTCGTGACGTTTCGGTCGCCAAAAACATGCCGGAAGCGATGGCCGAGAAGCTAGGGGGTAAAATCTACACGTTCGGCTCGTACCGTCTTGGCGTGCACCACAAGGGCGCCGATATCGATGCCCTGTGCGTGGCACCGCGCAACATTGAGCGTGCTGATTATTTCGGCTCGTTTTTCGAACTTCTTAAGCAACAGCCGGAAGTCACCGAATGTCGGGTAGGTTGCGCTTTGTCGCGTTGGTGATATTGATCCTTTAATCGACTCTTTCCTTCGGTAGGCCGTCGAAGAAGCGTTCGTACCTGTCATAAAGATGAATTTCGATGGCATCGAGATCGATTTGCTGTTTGCGCGGTTGGCACTAAAGGAAATACCGGATAACTTTGATCTGCGCGACGATATACTGCTAAAAAACCTCGACCAGAAGTCGGTACGCAGTTTGAACGGATGCCGTGTGACGGACGAAATTTTGCGCCTCGTACCAAACATCGATAACTTTCGCCTGGCGTTGAGGACGATTAAGCTGTGGGCGAAGAGTAAGTGGTTATACGGTCATTGATTCGGAAAGATAGAGAATGTTATTTTTATCCATTCCAGGGCATGGTATTTACTCCAACTCGCTCGGTTACTTTGGTGGCGTTTCCTGGGCGATGTTGGTGGCCCGAACCTGCCAACTGTACCCGAACGCGGTGGCCGCTACGTTGGTGCACAAGTTTTTCCTCGTATTCTCACGTTGGAAGTGGCCCCAGCCCGTACTGCTAAAACAACCAGATAACGTAAACCTTGGCTTTCAGGCAAGTGATGTTTCTAATTAAAAAAAAAAGGAAGAAAAATCCAAATTTTAATACATTCTACGTTCCACTTCGCTCCAGGTTTGGGATCCACGAGTGAATGTGCAGGATCGGTTCCACTTGATGCCAATCATCACTCCAGCCTACCCGCAGCAAAATTCCACGTTCAATGTATCGAGTTCGACGAGGAAGGTGATGCTGATGGAGTTTAACCGGGGCATGCAGATCACGGACGATATTATGATGGGCAAGCAGCTATGGGAGAAGCTGTTCGAGGCACCGAGCTTCTTCTATCGGTATGTAATATTAGTGACGAACGCACTATCGTAGCTTTTACCGCATTCAACAAGTATTTTATTTGTTACGTCTTACCGTTGAAACAACAGGTATCGTCATTTCATCGTACTACTAGTGAGCTCCAGTAATGCTGATGATCATTTGGAGTGGTGCGGCCTGGTGGAGTCGAAGATACGCTACCTGATACAGAATCTGGAGCGCAACCAGCACATCAACCTGGCGCACGTAAATCCGAAATGCTACGAGCAGCACGAACAGAACTCGGGTACCACCCTGAGCGGCGCTGATGGGAAACCGACCGCGTTTTGTTCGCTCTGGTTCATCGGGCTTGAGTTTGAAAGGTCGGAAAATTTGAACGTCGATCTGACCGAAAGCATACAAAACTTCACCGATTCCGTACACAAGCACGCGGTAAGTGCAATGGGTGTAAAACAACTCTTTCTGTTAAAAAATATTCACTTTCGATACAATGATCAAATTTTTTGCTTTATATATTACGGATATCTTAATAGCTGTATAGCGCTATAGATAAATAATGAATTGTGCTTATCGATTATAATCGATTCTTGTAATATATACATAATTTTATCGTCCTCCTATAATCTACAGGTACACATTAAACTTCTTAAAGATGGCATGAAGATCGAAGCCAGACATGTGCGACGAAAGCAACTGGCCCAGTACCTCGACCCGAATTTGCTCAAACGTGAGCGAAAGATCTCGGACAGCTACACGCAGTCGAGCAGTTCGGCAACGGTAGGTGGTGGCAACAACAGCAGCGCATCATCACCCGCCGATTCGAGTTCGCGCAAACGAAAATCAACCGACTTCACGTCCACCACGCCCACGAGCAGTCCGGCACCTGGCACGGGTAGCAATGGCAGTGCAAACAAGAAGCGACGTAACGATTCCGTGAGTTTGAGCATAATTTGTTCCACTTCTACCCTTTCACTTTTACCTTTATTTTTATGTGCTTCTTTTTGTTTAAATTTCTTTTACGAATGTATGTATGCTACCAGTTCGACGGAGCTTCAAACAGTAGCTACTGCAGCAACTCTTCTATGGCGATCGGGGGACAAACAGCCAGCACTACCGACGTGCCAGGTACGGAAGCGGACGACACAACCACTACTGCCGTTGCCGATGCGGAAGTCGCTTCATCTTCTTTCACTACTTTAGCGTCTGGTCCGACGAACGGTGAGGAAGGCGACGCTATTAACACTACTTCAGGTACGCAGTCGGAAGATCTGCCGTCCAGTGCCGCCGAAGCCGTGATGTTCGATGAAGAAAACACCTTTGATCCACCCAGCACCAATGGTAATGCTCACAGTACCAACGGCGGCAGCAACAATGGCAGCAGCAGTGGTGGCGACGGTGGTGGCAGTGACGATAGTAAAAGTAATTCCACACCGGCAGGTCCTACTGCTGCTGCAGCACCAGAGGTAGCCTGCTCATGACTGACTCATCGCCAAGCGATGGCGCTCCACAACGGAGAATCATCACCACCCAGTGCCGATGCCGACGCTGGTGATGGTGGTGGTGATGTTAGTAGTAAGAATCAGATGAAACGAAATGCTGCTGTACCGCCGGCTGCTGCCACTGTTGTTGCTGCTGTTGTTGCCTAGTATGATGGAAACGTGAAGGAAGAAGGACTGTTGCATCGTGCTCTGAGTAACGGAGTGAATGTTTTCAAGATAATATGTCAAAAAGATGCCAGCTTTTGCGAATGGTATGCTCGAGGTACGTTGTTTTACAGTTGAAACTCGAATTGCATTCTATATCTGGCATTCTTCATCTCTTACAGATGCAATACATCGTTATGTTAAAAAAATGTACAGATACTTGGGATGGACAAAAGTACGCAGGGCAAGGGACGTAGGATGGTTATTTTTATCGAACAGCTGAAGGACTGCACCGCCAATAGGATCGATACATTCACTACATATGTATCAAGTTGCTAGTGCGCGTTTGGAAAATGACGTTAAGGTAAGATAGTACATACACCATACACCATCAACCACGTTCATCAACCCCTGGAATGTGCAGCTGTTGTTTGCAGACGCGGACGACGACGATACTGTAAAATAAGTAATGGCCCATTACTCGGTGAAAGATTGAATGGTGTGTTTTTTACTGTTTTACTCTTTCTCTCTTTCTCTCTCTTATACAACTACTTATAAGCATTGAGCGCATCTTGGATTCGACAACAGAATCGAGAGTCGTCGGGGGATGAGGGGAGGGGGGCATTATGTGTAGTGGCAAACGGTGGCAACAGCGGCGGAGGTTAATATTTAACGAACAGCGCATTCTTTAAACCCGCACGGCTTAAGAATGAGGGGCGCGTGGTGAAATTAACCATTAAAAACAAATATTTTAGCGATGCGCAACACTGTGTCCTTTAGCACTGAGGGACGGACTACCAACAGCAGTAGTTGTACATGCGACAAGTTGTACATAATTATTGATCGTGCAAAGGGGTGCAATGGAATTAAGTAGACAAAAATGAAAGCGAAAGCGATAAAAAAAGAGAGAAACTAATCGTAGAAGAATATTGCACGATCTCTGCAAAGAGCGATGTCAGACATATACAGAAACTCATAACAAGGATGAACAAAACAAAAGGATTCGGAAGCAGGATAGCATCGATGTTAGGAGACATTCTTACATAGAACGTACGCAATTATTTCGTAAGCGTCCATTGTGACATGGAATGAACCCTATATGAACCCTGCTGGAGACTAATACTTTAGATACATTCTTATCTTCTCGATGGAACACGTTCCCTCTGCGGATCATCAACTGTTTACTTACTTTATCCGTCATGCAATGCGAATTTGATGTAGCGACTTTTTTTCTAAATTCCAATTCAAACCCATTGTATGGAAACTAATTTCGTTTAGTTTAATGTTTCCAACGGTGCAGGAGTGAAGAATATTTTCGTCTGGCTCCCTTGCTTGAAGAGCAAAAACATCATCCAATAGAATAAATAGAGATATGCTAAGATTTATAAGATATATTATTAGAGAAACAAACGCTAAGCAAACTCATCCTGTTGAGTTTATTCGACGGCACATGTCGCCTGCTAGGAAAGTGCGTAACAAATGCGCCTAGTTCTATGACGATATCAATTATTGTATCATTCAACAAAATATAAAGGAAACAAGTCACACATCGACACACACACACACACACACACCCTCACATTCACTTATGGAACATTTACTTAATGCAGTGCATGAGTTTTACGTGCAGAAGGTAGCCTATACCAGTGCATGCAGCACTTTGAAGAACGATTTGATTGTTGGTGTGAGAAACTAAAGAGCGATAAATAACAATTAATTACGTAACTCACTCTCTGCCGGGAAAGATATTTGTTTTCACACTACCACCGGCAGACACGTTGTTTGAGGCGTGCTATTAAGGACTTGAGGGGAAGAATAAAGAAACAGAGTTTATATTTGCAAACTGCAAGCGTAATCAGAATGGTACTTGTGTGCTGTAGGTTTATCACTGTAAGTAACTGCTCGTACGACACCCGCTCGTTGAGCATCCTTACGCGGAAGGATATTTCCACGATTACTACATTTAAATATTTTAAAAATTTCACACATATTGGCTATACCTGTCACGAGCATGCACTACAATGTGTGTGACAACGGTATGATGAGGTAATGAAATCACCTTACTCTCCCCTTCCCTCCTCCCCTGCACTACTCTGCTACTGAACAGTGTGTGCTATTTCATTCGGTAGGATCCAATGAAAGGTAAACAAAATCTGAAATGGGGCCGGTTTATTTTTTTTTTCATTTCACAATTTACACAATTACAGAAGCTTTCGTTCGTGTACTCCTTTCGAAGATGTTGGTGTTCCTTTCGACATTACCTTCCAGGGGAGTTTCGTTTCATGTATTTACTATGTGTCGTTTATACAGTTGGAACAATATCCTGCGTGTGCGGTAGGTAGCCTGACGTCCTTCGCAATGCACACCAAGTGGAAGCGTGAGGATTATTCTAATGAAAAATTCATTCTTAAACGTTGCCCAAGTCATGTGTGAACAAACGGCTATATGAAAAATGAAATGACCGAACAGAGGTTTAGGTCTGCATGTAACGCAAAGAAATCGATATACGTTGAGCGCTAACGAAACGGTTTTTTTTCTGTTTGTAACATTCAATGTATCGCATACCCATTTGAGATGTTTTCAATAAAGGTACATTTAACCCCCCGTTTCATATAATGTTGTTTGGTCATTTTTTATTTAAGTGCTTATTAGATATTTAGTATATGGTACAGTTTGGCGCAAGTATCAACAGGTTTGTTTTCCTTCGGTATCGATCCTACTTATACGTTTCCGGTGCAAGAACGGATTACGGCCGGTCGCATCAACAGCATATGTCAACAGTATTGGTGAGAAAAAATAAACACAAAATAAAACAAAGAGAAACGATCGTTGCACAAAAATAACCCTCGTTTACAGGAATCATTCATCGTCGTATGCTACCGGTTCCCGCTAAGAAAGTATTGGTGACCGTTACCTTCGTTGTACGATATGGTAGGTGCGTTTGCCGTAAACAATGCACTTACACTAGTTAAACATCTATATTAATGATCTGTCCAACACAGATATGTGTACACATACACTGATCGGGAAAGAAAGAAAAGAAAACATCATCTGATTTGGAGGCTCGTCTGTACTATGACCGACTTGCTGGTATTTATATGCGCTAGATGACTAATTTTGTACTCGTTTAACACTATTGTGGTTGGTTTTTTTTAATCACTACATCTGGTTGGTATTCAACAGTTGGATTCTATCATGACATGACCACAAACATGTATCCACAAAATTCTAAAAATTCTAGTTTCGGGACCAATTGAATCAATATATCAAACATTGCTCTGTTTGAGTCCTGATTGAGTCCGTTTGAGTAATTTTTTTTTAATTCTCAATATAATATGACTTTTTGTTATAAAAATCTGGTGCCAGACACAGAAAACATCCTCCATCCTTGCCTTAATTTTTCTCATAATTTTTCTTTATTCATTTAATACTTCAAATAAATCGATTACATAATTTTGGTTGCAAACCTTTCTTTAACCTTTAATGGACGTGGGAGGAGTCTATTATTTCATCAATTCTTAGGTTTGCATCGTATTAGATGGTTAAATATTTATATCGCTGCGGATTATTTCTTTTATAGCGCACAAACTAGAAATGGATAGTGCATTAGAAATTTCCTTCGTGGCAAAAGATAAGAACGAGTATAGTCCGATGCCTACGGTTATTTTTGGTGCAATGCGCGCTGCAATACTAATCCGCAATGTGCATTTTTTTTCAAATATGTAAACAACTTTTTTGACAGCCTGCATGCATCTCACACACACCACATCAATAGAGCGCTTCTCATGTAAAGGGTAAACAAGCTCGCACACCATCAACTATTTGTTGTGTATTTGTTTTTTACATTTATTTAAGGGTTGTAGATGAAGCGGCTAGGGATGAATTGGCTGCGCATCCCTTTCCCAAAATAAGCGGCTTCTTCGAATACGTATCCAGGCTTCGGGTGTTTTCAACATGTTCGGTAAGCTTCGTGCCACAATTTAATATGTCCAATTTCAGCCGTCTATCCCGTAGTGTGTAGCGAGAAGCCTCTTTCTCTTTTCCACAAATTCGATGTCCTATCTTCGACTGCGATTTCTTTTCGTGCATTTCACTTCCTCGCTCCGTTTCTTTGACTGTGGAGGCTAGATAATTTGTTTTCTAGAATTTGAAAGCAAGCTCGGTTATATATACACCTGCACGCAGTTATTTGTTTATGTTTTTATATTATCAACAAACGTAAACTATATACAGGAAGTGCGGTTACTGCACCTTAAGTGCGTTCTTGAATATTTTCAACTCAATAGTAAAGTCACTACCACCCCTCCTTGTACCTTTCGGTCGGCAATCAAGTACAAAACGCACAAGTGACGTCGTCAAGCTCGTAGTGCTCGGGAAGACAACTTCAATACAGACAACTGACCGGCAAGAAAAGAAGGTCGCTTTAGGTTACGTGGAAAGTGGAAGATAAAATTGTTATTCGTCAATCCTTGTTTCAACAGTGATATTGTGGAAAATTTAATAAAGGTGAAAACAAAGAGCACGATATCAGACAGGCGGATTTAGTTTTGTGCAAGGAGGTACTGTCGCAAGAGCTTGCTGTAATCCGTTCCACTTCGGTACAGGACAAAGGTGGCGTGTTTGTCGTGAAAAAGGTGGTCAGATAGCGAATTCGGTGCGGGTTTCGTGTTCGTAAAAAACCAACATGCCTCCATCACGGCTGGATGGACTCTACCGGTCGCTGCTGCTGACCAAGTTTTTCTGCAAAGGCTGGGGCAAACCGGAAAATCTCGAAAGGTATGGCGGGCGGGAGGTATCAGCGCATTCATTCGCTTCATCAGAAAATAATGCCCCTGAAACATCACACGAAAGCGTTAAATTACATAATTTCATTCGTTGGTGGCAGTGGCGGCTTTCGTGTAGTGCTGTTTGTGTCTGGTGAGGAGATTCTGTTACCAAGTGTGCATTTGCAGTTGGCAGCAAAGCTTTCGCGCCCCATCACACTAGCAACCTCGCTGATGGTCTGATGCTCACGCGTCATGTTCGTCTGCTGTGCTATTTTTAGTGATAAATAAATGAACCCGGGTGTGAACTCCACATTTGCTTCATCTTTTTGTGCGACTGTCGCCCAGTACACGCAATAGAAGTTTCTGGATTTGTTCCGCAATATCGGCAACAAATGTTCACAGCTGTGCGTACGAGACAGGGGATGCGTTTGTGTGGGCGATTTGGCGATGGATCCAATTGGTAGAGTGGGAGGTGTGTCTCGCCAGTGTTTTCATTTTCGCAAAGACGCAATTCTACCCCATACGCACATCGTATGCTGATGATAGACAGGGTGGGTCGCGAAGATAAAAAAAAAACGCACATCGTATGATCTCGGCAACACGGTGGTATCGTTGGTCAAAACAAAAACAAGAACATTGGCTGCAGCATCACCAATACCATCGCAAGAATGTAACGTGCTTTCTCAGACACACACACACATCCACGAAAAAAAGCATGCGTGCTATCGGACACTCACACTGCGATACAAGTTGTTGTTTGTGTTTCTACAAATTACTGATAGTTGGACAAAGAATGCAAAATGTTGAGCTAAAAAAAGATGCTTATCATTTGCCAACGTAATACTAGCGATAAAGATTCGCCGGTAGCGTTGCCGAAACGAATGATTTGCTTATAGTGGTACACGTCAGTGCTACAGTTGGACTTTTTATATTAGCTTTTAAACCGAAAATATTTGAAGGATAATTTTTATTTTCTAACATTAGTTATCCTTATTCTACAGGATCTACAGGAAATATAAAAAATAGATTGTGTCAAGCTTCATGCCATGTGTACCTTCGGTACTGGTTTTGTTTCAGTTTCTGAAAGCGAAACCTGCTGGAAATCACGTACGCCAGAGAGCGTAATATGCGCATCTGATTCATCATGACCTTCCGCACTACAAATTTTAATGGATTGAAAACTAGTTCGTTGTTGTTTACATGGGTCGTTGCGGACTTGTTGTCTCTTGCCAATAACTGTTACTTGACTGTTGATGTACTAAGTGGATTATTTTTATCCAACCAAAATAGCCTTTACCCAATGGACTTTGAGGCAAAGCACCTGCTAACAGTGGGTTTCAGTAAAAATAATCTCTTTCCATCGCACTTCCCTTTCAACCATGCAGCTCAAACTGATCAATGGGCCCCTAATCCGATTACTCTCCGTATAGACTTTTCGCATTCCGAAAGATCATCTCGAACCGAGCGGCATGTTCGCAGCTCGTGCCGCGCGACTATCCGGTGGAAATTACGAAGGAGGAGCTGCACTCCGACTGCAAAATTCTGGAAGGCAAGTTTATCTCGCCTTTGGAGATTTACATGCCGGGGCTGGTGCCGGATGTGGCCCAGCATGCTCACTTCCAGATCCTGTTGCCGTTGAAGTGGAACGATGAGCGCTTTAAGCCGATATGCATCCATCTGGCCGGAACGGGGGACCATGTAAGTTATGGCACTGGATATAGAGACCGAAAATGGGACATCTTTTATTTATACATGTTTATTTTTCAGTACTTTTGGAAGCGACGGAATCTTATCGCAAAACCCTTGCTGAAAGAAGCGAATCTTGGGGCCATAATTCTCGAAAATCCCTTCTACGGTATGCGGAAACCGAAGGAACAAAGGTACGTCTTAGTATTGACTATTCGGTGGAAGTATTTTTCTATTGAATGTTCCATTTCTTTGCCTTTGCAGGGCATCCAGTCTTCAAAATGTGTCTGATATCTTCGTCATGGGCGGCTGCCTCGTGCTGGAATCGCTCGTTCTCCTGAACTGGTGCGAACGGAACGGGTACGGGCCGCTGGGAATTACCGGCCTTTCGATGGGGGGACACATGGCCTCGCTGGCGGCGACAAACTGGCCGAAGCCGCTGGTGCTCGTACCTTGCCTGTCTTGGTCGACGGCCTCCTCCGTGTTTACCGAGGGCGTCATGAGCCATTCCATTAACTGGGACGTGCTGGAAACACAGTATTTTGCTGATGGTAATTTCCGCGAACGACTCTCGAAGATGGTCACCGTAGTGGATGATGCGTTCGTGGCCGGCAAGCATTTTATCCAGAACTTCAACCAATCGGTGGAGGAGCTACGCTTGGACATCAACGAAACGCAAGATCTTGTATGTGGCGCATCGCCACCGGACGTTAATTTGACCGTCATCCGCGAGACGACTCCGGAACGAGAGCAGGAAACGCAGTCGTCGAATCTTATTCACATTACCAAGACGAATGCTTTAAATCTGTCCGAGCCGTTGCTGCACAAGCTGCTCTCCAACCTGCGATGTGAGTTAACGCAGGAAGAAATCGATGAGCTTAACATGAAAATTCATCTAGCGGTGAAGCGACACAATGAAGAACTGCAAGCGGAGGGAGGCACAGCAGGGAGCAGCAACAAGATGATTCTGGAAGTGAAAGCGGAAGAGAAAGGAGCAACGCCTGCTACGCCTGCTTCGACAAAATCGGTTGGTTCGAAGATTATGGAGTATATTAGCTGGGGATCGACTGCCTCCACGACCGAGGCTGGAGCTGTAGAGAAACGCGCACCGATTGATACGACAAAGCAACGCTGGTGGGAGCGGGAAGCGCTACAGTTCATGCGCGGTATGATGGATGAATGTACTCACCTGAAGAATTTCTCCGTGCCCTATGACACTTCGCTGATCATTGCCGTTTGCGCCAAGGACGACGCATACATTCCACGAGATGGCTGTATGAGCCTTGAGGATATTTGGCCGGGTGCGGAAATTCGTTACCTTGACGCGGGCCACGTAAGTGCGTACGTTCTGCATCAGAAGCTGTTCCGATCGTGCATTGTTGAGGCATTCGAACGGGCGAAGAAAAAATGGGTCCCGGAAACAGACCGGCTACGCGGAGAATTAAACGGTCCCGGAACGGTACCGACGATCGATACCGAACGTCCAACTAAATAAGATAACGTGTTTGACGACGTGTCGTCAACACGCTCTGGGACCAAAGACAAACGAAATGCAGGTCGCCTCTCTTGCGCGGGAAAAGCGTCCTCAACAAGCCATGCTCATCCCGGACTGACGAGGCGAGGGATAAGGTTCCTGAATCATCTTGATGATTTCAGAAGAACTAGACAACGCAGAACGGAATACTCGAATCGGATCGTAGCTGCTGCAACTGATGAAACTAAATACCTGGAAAGCTTTTACGGCTGTAGAGCACGATCCTATATGCCTCTGTAAAACATGATTTTACGGTACAATGCTACAAATTAATGCTAGCGGAATGTTGTGCAAGATTGTGATAATGTTGTGACAACATGAATGAAAGAGAACGTTTTTTATAACAGTATGAAAGAGAAGAGAACGAGAGAGAGAGGTAAAACATTCTGATTTTTTAGATCGATAAGATGAAATACCAAACAAATGTGAGCTGATCTTTGGTAACGATTGTGTACCTTGTAGGATGTAGGATGCAAATGTTAGGAACCATTTAAAATTCCTTTTTGGAAATCGAACAGAACGATAAAAACGATAAATTCTTTAGTTATTGATTGTTGATTGTTTTCACCTCAACAGTTATTACAATACGCTGTTATGTGAATTGCTGATTTGGGAACGTCTAACTGTAAGTTGCAGAATGTTTATCGTGAGCGAATTTGTTAGTACATTAAAACAAAGTCAGTGAGTGATAAATAGAATTTGATTGTGTATTGTTCAGTTCACAATAAAGTCATTATAATGAGTACAAAATATTGAATATTACTATTTTTTACATTCAAGCAAGTCAGCAAGTTTTTAACGTAAAATTTATTAGAATTTGCTTCATGACACCCTAATCTTAAAAAAGAAAATTCTCAGGTATTTTTACTTTTTTTGCGAAATGGATCAGCTAACCAATTGGGTTCAAACTGTCGATTTAAATATACAACATGACAATACGAAAAACCGTCAAATAACAAACACACGGACTTGACAATATTAAATTAAACATTGACAGATTCGTTTGTTGTTTTATTGGTAGTTTTTTCGAGTGCATACGGGTGCATATACAGTTGCGCGTGTTATGCTCCGTTGCCGTGGTAGCAGTTTCTTTTTCCTTTCGTAAAAGATCGTGCCTCTTCTTCCCCAGCAGCCGTGCAAATTCTACCCTCAAACCTTTTGTACATGTGCCTGTTCACCGTGTGCGCTAGCTGCTCGAGAAACAACAGGTAAACAAAGATACTTCCATCCAAAAGTCTACGATGTCGGAGCCGCATCTAGTGATATGTATGTGGTGCACGCGTGGTAACCGGCTATGATAGAGGAACATATTGCCGGAGGAAGAAACAAAGCAATCACTGCTACATGCGGGGCAATAGAACCGCCAGTTACATAAGCTGTTTTTGCGTGCCGAAGGAAGAGATCCACCGAGAAGAATGGAATCGTACACGGGTTGTGTCAACTATGCACGTTATCTTTGGCGGTAATAGCCTGGGAACAACAGACTAGCTATTCAACAAGCGGGCGAATTGTCTCCGTTCATTACTGTCGTCTCATAGAGAAGCAAAACTGATGCGCCCTTCATCGAAAGAAGATATAGGAATGAACGTAATTAATTACATGAGGCGTTGAGTGTGGTTGAGTTCTACTCACAGGGCAGTTTCTTGTGATGGTTTTTGCCATTGACGGTGGTGATTCGATGACGATAAAAACACGCCGGTTGGGGTGGGGTTTGTTGTGTTGCAAAACTGATGCCAGACCCGTCGATGTTTTCCGCATGACAATGACCTTATTTCGTGGCTTCGATGAAAAACAGGACATGAACCGTGGAAAATTGTATGACGCACTGGTGGCGAGATGCTGCGGCAACTACTTTGTTGTGTGCGTCCTTGATCCGATCGGGTATTTGCATCGCTTTGCTGACGATCTAAAGTTTAACATCACAAATTCATCTCTGTGTCGTGACAATCGACGCTCTAAAAAATATTCTTTATGTACATGCAGCATCAATAAACGCGCAACAGGAGGAAGCTACCTTTTACCACCGTAAGGATACGCTGCGACAAGATCTCTCCGGAAGCAGTGCAACCTTGATCGGGCGAGTTTAGACTTGTAAACTGGAATAAAACAAAGGTTCTCTGTCTCTCGTTACGGCGAAGAGAGTCGTGTTTTCTTCCGGTCACCAATACCAGCAACCGCAAAAGGTACTTGTGGTACTTGAACCTAACGAATGCACCTGTCCTTTAGTCTCATTTGGCGGCTTGGTTACAAATATACTCTCTCAATCTCTCTTTTTCTCCCTCTCTCGCTTTCTATGCCAATTTTTCTCTCCCGTTTCTCAACGCACAAATTAGAAAACAAAAAACATCTGTTTCACCGATTGTGGAATTGCACCAGCAGCAGCCGTTAGCTGTCGGACCGACGCATCTGAGAAGAAACAGGGTAACGGGGGACAAAGAGGAGCACGCGTATAAAGCACGACTCAGTCACGATGAGCCGGCTAGTCAGTAGTAGTGGTTCGGTGCTCGGTACGGTTGGAAGCAAAATGTCGTCGTTCCGCAAAGTGACCCACTGTATCTTCGACATGGACGGGTTGTTGCTCGGTAAGTTCCAACGCGTTGTGGTTCTGTTGTTCGTATCCTTCCGCACACGGTGCCCGGATAACGCACCGGGAGCCACTCGGGTAGTGCGCATTTTCGGGTGGTGCAATAATGCACGGTTGTTGGTCGTGCAAAGTTCTCTCTGCTCAGTGTCAAGTTTATTTAGTCGATCAATTTCGATTGCTGCTTGTATACCTTCCAAACAAAGTGCATAGTTGAGTGCATGTGCGCGTTCATTCGTATTGCTTGTTCTCTTCGGTGCCAGTTGTTTTAACCTATGCTTCAAATGTGTTGTTCTGGCGGGGCCGGGATTGCATCAGTCCTAGTAAGACTGCAGTAAAATTGATCGAATATCGAACCAACAAGGAAGGAGAGGTATGTGTTAGTTTCCTTGGATGCTACTAAGGGCTATTACATCCCAGGTGCTGGTAATTTCTTAATGTAGGTGATGCCGAACGATACCGTTCACTAATGGGAATTGTGTTGTCATACTACACGATAGCAAACAATCCAAATTAACGCGCCGGAAGGATATGATATTGTTTCAAGACACCATGTGCGCAACCTTCAAAGAGCTGCGCAGTCCTTCCCCACCTTTACTTATGAATCGCGTCACCTTCATTCAGTTTAATAGCACATATATACACACACATACACACACAAATACAAATAATTGTGTTGATAAGAAATCGCACCGATAGTGGGATCCACTTGAGTCGTTTGGAAGACGTCATTGATGGGTCTCTTGAGCATAGTGTCAGTGAGTGTAATTATGAATCAATAGATGCTTTCAATTCGCTTTTATTTCGCTATGAAGCAAATTTATTCATATTACTTGGGGTATGAAGCGCATCAATAATTTATTTTTATTTTTACGGATTAAATTTCCGGTCCGTAAAGTTGCCTCGTTGCCTCTAGATGCAAGTCAAAGATTATTAAGCAACAGTTCTGTACATTAATGTTACAGTTTATTTACTAACTAATTAAAAAAAAATGTTTATCTTTCTTAAACGGAAATTGTTACCGTAGGTGCTTCATAATGAGCTATATTTATTTAAACATAAATAATTAAAGTCATTTTCCCCAGTGCCAGTAGGCGTTTGCTACCGTAAACACAATTCGAAAAGATATTAAAAAAAGGTTATATCAATTTGACCTTGTGTTGGGTACTATTTGTAGCCCAAGAAAAGAGAAATTTGGGCGTCACTAACAAAGGACCCTTAATCGTAAACTTCTACACTTGTTCTTGCCTACCTAGCAAACATTCTTGAAATGTTTCGTTACCACAGTGCATGAAATATTTCACTCGTATGAATTGTCGTTGAATGTTTTAACGCTGTTTCGTGTGAACTTGGGAGTGCGTCTCTATCAAGCGTGTTTGCGTTCATACTTTTGCGCTCTTGTTATCCTTGAAACCGTGCACGATTTCTACCGAACGTCCCCCTATAACCTTTCGTACAACTTGGCGCACGTGCACCGGTGGTAGACACGGAGAATCTTTACACGCAGGTTACGCAATCGATCGCGGAACCGTACGGCAAGACGTACACGTGGGAAATCAAGCAAACGATTATGGGGTTGCAGCGGGACGAAGCGGCCGAAGCGATTGTGGCTGCCCTGGAGCTTCCGTTAACGCCGGCCGAGTACGTGCAGATTTCGACCGAACGGATCAACCGCGTGATGGAGGAATGTCAGATGATGCCAGGTAACCGATGTACCGTTACACGGTCCTAATAATTTTTCCTGTGTGGTTTTCTTTTTCTCTTTCTTGCTTTCTTGTTTCCTTTCCATCATCCTTCCTACTCCCTGCGGCGGGCTATGTACGCACGCATCATGTTGCTTCGCTGTTCCGTCCTGCACGCTTTTCCATCCTTTCTGATTGGATCCAGATACGGAAAAGATCTACGAAAATATCTTGCGGGATCTGTTGAAATCGTACAACTCACCGTACCCGTGGGCAACGCGCATGAAGGTGATGGGTACGACGGAACAGCGCACCTGCACGATACTGGTGAACGATCTGAAGCTGCCCTGCACGGTAGATGAGTTTCTGGGGCGATTCCGTCGCGATCAGTTGCTACACCTCGGCAAGGCACCGACGATGCAAGGTCAGAATCGAACATCCGGCGTGTTCCGGACCAGTGTGTCGTGCGTGTTGTGTGCTATTAACAGGCTGCTTGTTTTTCGTTAGGCCTTTTCTTTTCCTTCCTTCAACAGTCTCTTTAACGCTTCCTGCGAGTAAATCCTTTCCATGTATTCGATTTAAGTTGTGCCTGTTTGCATACTTATTTCTTACTTGTTTCTTCTTTACTAACATCAGGAGCGGAACGTTTGGTGCGCCATCTGCACAAGCACAACGTGCCGATTGCACTCGCCACTAGTTCCGGAGCCGATTCCGTCGAAGTGAAGACAAAAAACCACCGCGAGCTGTTCGAGCTATTCGGCCACAAGGTGATGGGATCGTCCGATCCCGAGGTAAAGGAGGGTAAGCCGGCACCCGACATTTTTCTGGTTGCAGCCGCCCGCTTCCAGGACCGTCCCGCGCCCGAACACTGTCTGGTTTTTGAGGACGCCCCGAACGGTGTGACGGCGGCCATAGCGGCAGGCATGCAGGCTGTTATGGTACCCGATCCGCACATCGAGGAAGAGCAGCGGAAGCACGCGACGGTGGTGCTGAAATCGTTGGAAGATTTCCGTCCGGAGCAGTTTGGACTGCCGGCCTTCACGTGAGCCAGCTACATTTTTAAGTGCAAAGGGACGTGCAGGCCCGGAGGCTTCGAAGGACGGAGCTTTTAGAGAGGAGTGTTATAAACACATCACCACCGCGGGAGAACATTGTCGTTGAATGTAACACGCGGTTTAATTGCGTAGGACGCACAAAACTTTTCAAACAATGGTTCCCAAACTATCGTCCTTCTTTTTATTTCGACAAATTTTCTTTTTTCGAAAAGCTTTTGTAGCGAAGCATTATGTCCTCGGGATGAGCTTATTTGAGTAAAGAAAACTGACGCATGAAATATACATTTTTGTGATGATAGACTATAAATTGCATATGAGTAATCCGTTCCTTGATGTATGAATATCACAAAACAGCACCGAAGAAATATTTGTCACCAGAGCAAATATTTATCACAAATACCACAAAATATGAATATCATAGAACAGTACGGAAGAAACTTACAAAAGAAGTTGAAAACGAGAACAGAAACCAACTCATGAACATGCTTCCAGTAAATTAGCTAATTTAGATAGAAGTAATTATTATTTTTTTTTAATTTTATAGGCCACATATAAAAAAAATGATTTCCGAAGATGCCGATAACGAATGATCCTTGGAGAGTTTTCTAGTTTTATTATATTAAGGGGTAATGTAGGTTGTTTGTTAATCATATTAAAAACATTTTCCATTATTTTTTTAATTTTTTAAAAAATTTATTACTAGCTGTACAGATGGTTGTTTAACCCATCGGTACGTGAGCATTCAACTTTAAAAATAAACTGAGGATCTCTGAAACCTTTTGTGCTTTACTTTGATTTTTATTTAATTTTACAATTTATTCAAGCAATGCAATTTTCTCCTAGCAGCAACAATCAAATGTTCATTTTAATAATGTGAAACTAAATAAATATTTTCGCCATAGGATAAAAGCAGAATGAATTATTAATTTAAATTTCCTCGCATCTCACTCTCTAAGCTAGATCGCAAAATGTTCTCTCACTACGGTGAGATGGTCTGCTCACTATAGAACAGGAATGAAGTACGGGGCGTCTCCATGTGGGATGAAAATAAGAAAATCCTACTGTTTATAATACATTACTCGTCAAGAGAAAATATTTCTTTCAATTTCTTTCATAATCTGTGACATAATGTCAACATTTCGGATAGTTGTGCGCATTCCCAGTAATGTAGTCAAAGCATTGATGTTATCTTTATCTAATACCGTGTATATATTTATAATATGTATAATATTGTATTTACTTAACACTAGAAAAAAAATCATTCAAATCGCATTTGAACATCTTTCATCATCATCATCGCTATGATCATTGTTACGCTCCAGTATTTGTCACTTTGTTGTTGATGTATTTTTCCTCCGTGTATGCTTTTAGTGTTCTTATCGCCTCTCACACACGCACACATGTTCGATTTTGTTGCACTTGCGGGCGCGACTTTGTTTTGTTTATTTCCATTTTTCTCCGCATTCTAATTATTCATCTCGTGTTTTACTTTGTTTTGATAAAACGTTTCCGGTGCATTCCTTTGCACATTATCTCGGCATCGCGGCAAACGTGTGATCGTGCGTGCGCGTGGCAGCGCGAGTGTTTTGCATGTTAGTGGTTGTCAACGGTCGCTCCTATGCTCACAGCTAGGGGAGTGGCATCACTCACAGATTTCGGTTGTAGCGTTTGTGTTGATTTAAATCACTGCAAAATGCTTTTACTTTACTGCTACCAGGGCCATCAAAAGACACAAACATTTGCCGAATCCAACGGAGGTGTATGAATTTTACTTTAACAACTACATAATCATCATAAATATAATTTTAAAACGAAAACCAAATATATAACAAAACAATGAACAAAAAATCTTACACCAAAAAGCAAAACAGGCGCAAACGGCACCGAAGTATGAACGGTAAAACATACGCGCCCGCCAAAGTAGCGCGGGCGTCATTCGTGAAGGAATCGTTTGGTTTAAAAATTTTGATCTCTTTGTGTTGGCATTTTTCTTCAACAGACCTCTCAGTTTGCACCTACTACAGTAGCGGCTTTTGTACTGATGAACAATATTTTTTTCTCTTTAAAGGCAAGTACAAGTTGAATGCAAGGTGTATATCAACGACGCTAACGAGATAACGAGCGTAGATGTAAGGATAAATAGAAACGAACAGACAGACTTAACAGGCGTTTGAAACACGATGAAAAACTCAAACTGTTTCCACCAAAACAAAACACTTGCACTCTGCCCAAGCTGCACGCAAAATCAATGCTTACCATGTTGTTTGCCCGCATTGGTTTTGTTTTTCTCCTCCCTGCGTTCTCTCTCTCTTTCTCT